>CAMTDV010000317.1:0-31771 GCA_947069175.1 Scalesia atractyloides
GTGATTGTAATTGGAGAAAAATGTTACCAGACCCATGAATTGGCAACTATTGACCGTTGCCAACAAAAAAAATAAGTTTACATATGAAATAAACGAGGGAGACATTTTGTAGGACCTCGCAAGCTCGGTTGGGCTTAAAGCGTTAACTAATCACGTCTGCAGTTGTTGGTATATCATCTTAGAAGATTGGTGTGGCGCTTGGATTGATTGGGTACCCCTACTGTTGTTGGTCCAAGGGGAGTGCATCACGCTGGTCCAGTTTGGCGGCTGCGATGGATACGGGCAAGATGGAGGTGGTGAGCTCCACCAGTTTTGCGGTTGGCCCAGTTTGGCCTTTGAGGTTAATATTGTGTGACCCCAGGGCTATATCCTTAGATGGTGAAATTTGGTTGATAAAAGTTGCTTCCACGTCCTATTTCGATGGTAGGCTTTTCACAAGTTGGAGAGTGAGGCACAATCTACTATCCATATTCTCACGTCGCTGAGTTGTTCAGCAATTTTCGACAATATTCGTCCATGGATGAACACCAGGACAAGGTGAGATTGATGAATTTTTGCAGCTACAAATGTGACAATTCACTATTTGTCTCCGGTCATCGTCCAAATACGGCATACTTACTTTTACATGTGGATGATATATATTTATTTTTTTAATTTTTTGGACGGCTAGAACAACTAGTTCTAAAGACACCAGACGGACCTTGGACAACTTCACTACTTTCTGGGCTGCACTTGTCATGTTTGGGTTGGTATGATCAGGCCTAGTAATTTTTGGAAATCCTATTATGATCTTTGGGCCAAAACCCATGCTACAAACCCAGTAAGTTTATTGATGACTTAGGCCCTTAAAAATAAACAACCCAAATAGTTGAGGAGAAGAAAGCTTGTGACACACACAACCTAATGTGCTCAGATCTCTTCATACACGCAAACACAAATGGAATCTCATTGGCCCCAAAATTTATCATTTAAAAAAAATGGTAAAACCTGTTTAAATTGAAAAAAACATCATTTTATTGAGGATTTTTGAACTCAATTACAAGATGTATGAAATGTACATGCTTGATCAAATAGTTAAATAATCATACATATAATTTACGAAGTATTTAACATGTTACTTATTATATCATACAATGAAATATTAAATATAAAGTTATTTTTAAATAATATATTACATAAGCCATTACGTAAGCGAAGAATAAAGAAAAGGTAAAAGTAAAAGATAAAAGCAAAGTTCCATGGAATCAAGTGCGCAAATGTAATGAAATTATGTGTTAAAATTAAAAAATAAAAATAATAATTATAACAATACATAAGACTTAATTACTTTCGTAAAAATATAATATGTCTAATTTTATGAGTTATTGATATCTTATATCATTGTTTTCAATTTGTTTTACTGGTTATTAGATTGATATAATTATACCTTTGAATTATAATAAAAAAAAAGTGGTAACAAAAGATTTTATATCAAAATGGACCGAGTCATAAGTATATGTATAAAAAAAGATTTGTGCCTAAATATGTCTAGCCTTTTGTACTCCCATGCACCATTTATTTGTAACCTTACAATGTATCCATTATATAGGTCATTGGTTTGGGGTTATTAATGTTTCGCGAGTGAACAAGTAAAAGGAAAACTAAAATATTTTCGGTTTTCCATAACAACCAACAACAACATTAAAATTCAGATTTTTTAATAGAAGATAAACCATAGAATATTAAATTTATTGATTCCGTATAAATAATTACAAGTTACACTTAACTACCACCAAATACATAATATTAAATACTATCTTAATATTGCCTAATATTCTCTCACAAGTTAAGGACGAGGAACGATCTGCACTTGAGCCTCAAAAGTAAAAATCTTTGTGATGGTAGTGGTTTTGTGAAGACATCTGCAATTTGATCATTAGTTGATATAAACTCAACCTTCAATTTTCCTTGAGCAACCTTCTTGCCAGCAAAATGAAATTTCACTTCTACATAGCATAATTTACTCTGAAACCAAGATAAATGATAGAAGATTATTATTATTATTGATTGAGTGATATCGATTACAATAGAATTCTTTATATAGGATTACAAGTTACACTTAACTACCACTAAATACATAAATATAAAATACTATCTTAATATTGTGTATTCATCTAGCTACTAACATGTGTGGTGGCCACAAAAGGGAAAAAGAAAAAGGTAAAAGATAAAAGAAAAAAGAGCAAAGAAATATGATAAAATAGAATAAAAAATAATGTCTTAACATGATTCTTAAATAATATACCTTTAACATGAAACTTAAATCATAACTAATTGATCTATGTTTTTTTAAGTATACAAAACTAGTCTAAAGATTAAATGCAAATGAGTTTTAACATACAAAATACTCTTAACTTAAAAAGTGAAAAAAAAAATTTGTTTGAAATTTTTCCCTACTACTAAAGAGTTAAGAATGATGTTTAATTGCAAAATGTAAAAAAAAGTTGTAATTTTACAGCAGTAGTGTAATTATTATAGGGTAACTATAATTACTCTACAATTTTATAATTACTCTACAAAATTACATAATTACTCTACTAGTGAGAAATCATGATATTTTTTGGATTATGAGACAAAAATACGTGCTTAGCTTAATAAATAGGGGAAAAAGTTAAAAAAAATAAAAAAAAATATCTTTTTTTTATTATTAAGTAAAGGTAATTTGTATATTAAGATCTAATTATAAAATAACTTAACCCAACAAAATTATTAATAAACTATAAAAATAGATTAGAGGATGAATATGTTAGTACTAGTTGTGTTTTAAACACCACCCGTTTGACTTTTGAAAAGTCGTTCCTCGTTTAAAAAGTTATATTCGACTCATAAAAATATATAACCGAAATGACGTAATAACTAATAAAGACATGACACATAGCATGACGTAACCGGTACCATAATGTTGGAATAATCCTAACTGTTTCTAAACCGTACATAATCATAGGAAATTCCAAACGTCTTATAAGTAACACACAACATGACTATAAATACTCACCTTAATTCATAGTAGAAGCTCAACCAACACCTATGGCTTATCAAAGCATCACTCAAACCATAACCTACGACTCCATATCCTCCAAATATCATGTCTGGTACGATGGCAAAACAATCGAGACAACTCTCACCACCAAAGCCACTATCACCAAACAATGGGTCGATGGCATCCTCTCGGCTCATGCCAACTACCCAATGGTGGTTGTTGGACTCGACGTCGAGTGGCGACCCCATCATATCCGCTCCATGAGCAACAAATCAGCCACTTTGCAACTTTGCATTGACACTAAGTGCTTAATACTTCAACTTTTTTACATGGATGAAATCCCTGAATCCCTAAAGAGTTTTCTTTTGAACCCGAAGTTTACTTTTGTCGGGATTGAAGTCGAAGATGATATTTTGAAGTTGAAGAATGAGTACGGGTTGGATTGTTCAAAAAGTGCGGATATTCGAGCGGCCGCGATGAAGAAGTGGCCCGGGAGGTTTCGTAGGCCGGGTTTGAAGGATCTTGCAAAGGATGTGTTGGGGCTTCACATGACGAAGCCGAAGCATGTGTGTATGAGCAATTGGGAGGCTAGAGAGTTGAATGAAAGTCAAGTGGAGTATGCATGTGTTGATGCTTATGCTTCCTACAAGATCGGTCACAGGGTTTTACTTCAAAACTAAATAGATTAAAAAAACTTGATAATAAAAAAGCTTGTTCAACGTTGTTTGGTTTTGTTTGTTTTTCTTTTTAATTTTAAAATTAAATAAATGATATGTGTGGTTGAGAATATGATTACTGGTGCAATTAGAAATTTTTTAATTAACTGAGTTAATGTGTTATTATTATTATTATCATAAAACAATCATAAATAGCTTTCTATATATAATAATGATGGGTCATGTGGGATTCTCCCTCAACAATTTGTTACACTTCCTCCAAATGTAAATTTAAACAAAATTTGTATCATGACTTATGAAGCTTATAATAGCATATGTTTTATTACTTATAAACGCATTCAAAACACATGCTGCAAACAAAATAAGTTTAAACTTTAAAGGTAAATAAACAATCCATAACACATTACACAACCGAAACAAGTTCAGTAAAAGCCGACGTGATTAACCCAAAGTCATGCGCGCTCAGCCTCGATTTGTGCTCCAGCAGATGCACATGGATTCCGTAGCAAGTCTCTTAGCATCTTTACTAAATCATTAACAGATATATTATTGTTAATCACCACTCTTACTTTCTTTAGCATAGAGGACTTTGCCAGTATAAGCTTCAAAAAATCCATTCCAGGCTTCATGTTACTAAAGCTTGTAATCTCCAATTCATGGAGATGATCCAACTTAACATTCCAGTAGTCTTGCAAGTCAAAAAGGTTCAATAGCAGTTTGTGACATTGCTTCTGTTGGACTGTAGGTCATCTATAGAAAAGTGAAATAACGCACCAAAATAACAACACTAATTATTTAAGCCCGGCAGAAATGACATGTTGGGTCAGGTAACAGGTCAAAACAGTTCTAGCCAGAATAAGTTGGATCAAAACAGATTTTTTTTAGAAAAGTATCAATTTATCAAAACAAGTTCTAAACAAAATGGGTTTGACATAAAATATCAAAATATGTTCACCCGATATTGTATAAATTTACCTCCATTTTTATTTTCTTTAAATTTGGAGAGCTAGTAACCAAGAGAAGAACAAAACGTAGCTCATCTTCTTTCCCAAAGGACAGACAATCCATGTAATACAAGAGCTCTAAGATGGACTAGCTTGTTCGGGAGACTCTGCGGGATAACACCTGAAGCAAAACACTTTAACCAAAACTAAGATCAGCAACAATATCAAAGGACAATCCATGTAATACAAGAGCTCTATGATGAAGTATAAGCTTATCAATGCCATCTTCCATGTTTTGCTGTTACACAACGGTCCGACAATAATACTAGTGTTCAATTGTTCTATTGGTAAACTTGGAATGGTTTCTGAGTTTGAGCAGATATTGAGTTATCTTTCAAAAGGAAATAAACTGAAAGAACTGATCTTCGTTAATGATTATAGATCCTACAAGCTTCCTGCTTCTTTTCTTTTCATTGCAAGGATTAGAACGTATACATCTCCAGCGTTTTACTTTTGAACCACCATTGACATGTAAAAGATTTAGTTGGCTGACAAGCATGAGTTTTATGAACATTGAGGTTTCTGCTCAAATGCTTCAATGGTTCCTCTCCAAATGCCCGCTGCTTGAGTATCTCGCTTTGGTATGGTTCCATACAACCAATGATATATTAATTATGTTATTATAATTTATAAAGGTACTTTGATTTGATGCAGAATGGATGTCAAAAGTGTATTGACTTTGTAGCAGAAGGAAACAAGTTTACACTTGTTGATCTTTTACGGTGTGTGCCTTTGATTAAGACTTTGGACATCTCAAAATACTATATGCAGGTAATGCTGGTTAAAGGTTGATCTCATGCAAGCATGTTGTGTTTGCTAATTTTGGCTTTTGTATCTGGTTAAAGTACTTGTCTGCAGGAGGCATACCACAAACGCTTCCAACTTCACTAGTCCATCTCGAATATCTGTTTTAGGAATTGTGCATGACAGAACAAAATGAGATTTCTTCTGCACTTTGTATGATCAGGAGCTCCCCTTTGTTGGTGAAAATTGCTTTTGTGGTAAATAGTGTTGTTACTTATGGTAGTGACGCAGCTTGTTAAAAAGAGGTAGTGACGTAGCTTGTTGCTAAAAAAATAAAGTTATCTAATTTATAAAAAAAGAAACTTGAGCTTATAAATATTTCCATTCTGTTTCAAAATCCATAAACAACTAAGTTTAACAAGTTGATTTTAAGCACTACTCGAGTAGTAGGCACCCATTAGCCCAAAATCCAAATGGGTCACTTGGGTTGCACTTATTAATTAAGTTTGGGGTGGTATTAACAGGGCTAAAAACTAATTTCCGAAATTATATGGCTACTGGCTTTGATTCAATTCAAAACACATCCTGCAAACACAATAAGTTTAAAGGTAGAAAATAAACAATCCAAAAGACATCACACAACCAAACCAGTTCAATAAAACACGACGTGATGAGCCCAAAGTCATGCACGCTCAAACTTGATTTGTGCTCCAACAGATGCACATGGATTCCATCGCACGTCTCTTAGCATCTTTACCTCATCATTAACAGATATTTTATTGTTAATCACCACTCTTACTTTCTTCAGCATAGATGACTTTGCCAATATAAGCTTCAAAAAATCCATTCCCGGCTTTGTGTTACCGAAGTTTGTAATCTCCAACTCATCAAGATGATCCAACTTAACATACTAGTAGTCTTGCAAGTCAAAAAGGTTCATAGCAGTGTGTGATATTGCTTCTGTTGGACTGTAGTTCATCTATAGAAAAATAAAAAAACACACACCAGAATAACAACATTAGTTAGCTAAGTCAGGCAAAACTGACAGGTTGGGTCGGTTAACAGGTCAAAATAAGTTCTATCCAAAACAAGTTGGATCAAAACAAGTGCAAACCAAAATGGGTTCGACATAAAATTTAATGGATCGCTCTCAAAAGGAAAAAAAATATCAAAATATGTTCACCCGATATTGTATAAATTTACCCCATTTTTATTTTCTTTAAATTTGGAGAGCTAGTAACCAAGAGAAGAACAAAACTTAGCTCATCTTCTTTCCCAAAGGACAGACAATCCATGTAATACAAGAGCTCTAAGATGGACTAGCTTGTTCGGGAGACTCTGCGGGATAACACCTGAAGCAAAACACTTTAACCAAAACTAAGATCAGCAACAATATATAATATTATTAATGTTGTATGAACCTTTATCTTCTACCTTGACCGGACAACAAAATATCTCCAAATGCTCAACCAAAGGCAATAACTGGAATAGCTGAACAAGATCAGAATACTGATCACTTCCCACAAAATGCTTTTCCTCTCCAATCTGAAAAAAAAAGTTTAAAAAAGAAATCTAAATTTTTGATCAAAAAATTAGCACCGGTCAACGTTGTTTGATCTTACCAAAGTAAGGCTCTTGAGTATAGGGCAGCAGCTTATAAAACATATAAGCATTTTGTTGATGATGCTGACATTATGAAAGCATAAGCTTGTGAGCTTCTCAAACCTAAAAGAGGTTGATTGAAACTGAACAACACAGTTGTTGAGGTTTATATGTGTTAACCTTTTCAAAGAAAAGAAGAAACTGGGTAAGTTATAGGCAGAATGACCCAACCCAATGACAAGGTTAAACTTCTCAACAGTGGTGTTGTTTGCAAGATGCATTATAATCTGGTCAATCTCACAACAGCTTGGTAGTTGGGAGACACAAAGAGAGAACTCAAGAACCGGACCGCGGTGTAGTAACAACACCGTATAGATAGCGTGCACAACTTTACACTTGATGGATAACTGGCTATTAGTTGATTTTTCTAGCAGTTTGTCATCAAACTCAAGTTTAGGTAAGTTTACACAACGGTGCCTCCAGTTCCGTGACAAAATGCTGGTCCTATACGCATCGCGTATCGGTATTAGAGTGAGGATCGTTTGTACGAGACTTGAAGGCAGATTGCTGATTCTATCTGGAAGTAAACATTCAGGTTCCATCCTACGGTATAAAATCATGCATGCGATTAAACCTAGCCTAGACTGCTTGATCAAATACTGTCGTGATCAAGGAGTGTTAAAGCAAAATCTACGGTTGGTTACCTCGGAATTTCTTTTGATCTTCTCCAGAGGAAGTTGAAGAGACTGGCAGCCAGATCGACTACCAATGAAAACTAAAAGTTTGGAGGGCTTTTATAACTCACTAGTTATCATTTTTGGTCCCTTACAATTCTCAACTTTTTCGGTTTGGCTGCGTGGTGAGTTATAAAGTATCTACGGGCTTTATCACGGTACATCAGCATCACGTATTCGCCACATAAACAAAGACTTTATAGCTAACTATCATGTAATAGGATAAAGCCCCATACCGATTAATAAAGAAAAAAACGTGATTGGCTTTTGAAAAGTGACCCCCACATATGCAGCCCTTAACGCTCACCAAACACATGGCGAATCTATGACCCCTCTTTGGTTGTAAAATCTTGTCCTATACCCAGCCCATTACCCATCGGGTATGAGATGGGTATCTACCCGTCGGGTATCTAACATACCCACGTGTATCAAGTATACCCGTTGTGATTTCATGTATATGTATATTTTATTTTTCTTTATAATTTATGTTTTAAAAACCTATATAATATATTAACTTGTGATAAATAACATAGATATCATCATCACCATAATAATATTTGATATACTTAAAATGTAAATATATTATAATATTAATCTTAAAAATTAATTTTTTATTTAGCATATAAAAATGAATAACACCATCAAAGTATATATTTAAAATGAAAAGTTCATTTTTTTTCAAATAATAAAGCTAGAAGAATAAAATATTACTAAAGTATAGTAAAAGGAAAATAAATATAACATCTAAAAGTTTTCGGGCATACATTTCGGCTAAACAGATATATAGTTTTAGGTAATCGGGTCGGGTATCATCTAATCTCGTACCCGTCCCATACCCGTGAAATATTTATTTTCCATACCCATACTCGACACAATACCCGTCGAGTATTGGGTATAACCGTCCCAATTACTTCGGGTTTCGGGTATACCCATCGAGCTCGGGTATTTTTTACCATCCTAATGCCGACCCGTATAAAATTTTGAAATCATGCCCTTCAGTGAATATATTTTGGTTTTGACACTAAACTTTTTTTTTCTTTTGGGTTGCCTAGAAAATTTGATAGTTAACATGTGATGAGACTTATTCTGATTGGTTACCATGAATTTTCTTTTTATCAAAGTAAAGAAGTTTGAAAAGTTTTATTTTCTTTATCAATTAATTTGATTTCAATTTATAAATAAACATTTTTTTCATCTATTTATAGTTTTATTTATTATTTGATGTAATTTAGAGGACACTCACATATTGGTGACTTCTTTTATTGTAAAAAGTAACGTTCTTTAGTTATTTTTGTGTATGTACCACATCAATTGGTTAAGAAAAGTAATTGTAACATAACAGGGAACATAAAGTTTCTTTTACTTTGATCGTCTGGTTGTAAAATTCTGGGTTTGTCACTGCCGACTCTCAATAGATTTTTATCATACGACTCCACCCGATCTGATTCAAACCGAAACGAAAAATCTAGTATATAGCAATAGATTATTGTTGCTACAAAATTTCCAACCCCCATGAATTCTTTTTGGGTCCGCAGCTGATCACAATTCAAAACTCTACAGTTGAGAAATGCATATGAAAGCTTACATCTGAAGCCTTGATTTGAGTTGAAATCAACATGCAACATGCTTTTGTTTTTGGTTTGGCATATGCACACGCTTTTGTGTTTGAGTTTCCCCCTCGCCTATTTTTAACCACTCGGATATTAAGTAAGTTTTAACTCAAATATTTAATACCCCTTTAGCCATTTCAAACACTTAAAATAATAACCTTATAAATTATTATGGATCCATTTTTACTTGTCGCACAAGGCATCCGAAATCTCAAGTACGTCCCTATGTGAACTTTATGTCACGCCCCACACAAATTCAGCCCAAAAATTCAACATTCTAGAACCTTCCGGGACCATCTACACGCATCAAGAGCCGCCCGGAAGACTCCGGAACTGCCCGTATTGTTCCAGCAACATGGAGACATTAAGAAGTACAAAATATCAGCCAAGAAAGGCCTAGAATTTGCTGGAAATGGCTGGTTACTTCAGCCATAAAAATCTGCATAAGGACATTCTAGAATTCAGCATAATATCTAAGATATTTAATATCATGATATTTTGTAACAAATATCTTAGATATTTAGACTTGATATTTTGTAAGGAGTGTTATAGATTTAGAACACTCTAAATAGACACCAATGTAATATAAATATGGATCATGGGAGCTCATTTGAGGCATCCTTAAATACTTGTAAACATCTAGCACACTTGTAATCTCTCTTGGGTAATACAAAGCTTTTATCTTGTACTACAAGCAACACTCTTGCGATCCAACGTTCCCTTTAGAATCTTTCATAACCAAAACCCAACGACACTAAGTCGGCAAGGCTTACTTAGACCGTATTCTAAGGCCGCACATGAGTTAAAGAAGTTAACTCCGTGACATTCAGCCCACATACCACAACGAGAGTTTATCATTTTGGTATGCAATAAATTATTTAATATTATTTTTTCACACTTTAAAATATAGCACAAAATTTTGGTTTCTCTACTCATTTACTCCTAAACCCACCCATCCACACACAAGTTCTTGAGTCTTAACAAGTCGCCTCTTCCAAGATATCCAGCATCAATTTGGTTTATCCACTAACCATCTATCAAATTGGTTTATCCACTAACCATCTTTAGTCGCTCAAGTTTTACGTAATAACATATTTGCTTATCTTTCAAAACTTACAACCCCTTAGTTAAGTTCTATCAATAGGACCATTAGTGACAATGCTATTGTAATTATTATTATATCATATGTAAAAATAAATAAAATTTTATTTGGGCTCGTTTAGGCTCGCGAGCCTAAACGAGTTTTGTAATTGAGGCTCGAGCTTGGGCTCGATAACTAAACGAGCTCTATTTCAGGCTCGGGCTTATTAAGGCTTGGCTCGTTCGAACTTTTATCCGAGCCGATTACGAGTAGCTCTCGAGCCTTTAGGCTTGTTTACATCCCTATTTTTTTTAGACGACTGTAAAGATGAAAATGGTGCTGGTTTGCTTGCAGCAGCATATCAGCAGGTGGTGGCGACACTACATCAGCAGCTCTCTGCTGTCAAAAGAAGGAAAAAGACAGAGAGAAGAGTCCCATGGTGTAAGCTCTTTTTGCCCATACATTTAGTTCATCATTAGGACTTCAATGTCATGATGTAAAGTTTCTCCTTTTTTTCTTCAATTAGGCCATGGCAGTCATAACCCCTTTTTGTGTGTGTGGAGGAAGGGTTATACAATAAATGGCAAAAACATGTAATGTGAGGGTTATATAACATGAGTGTATAGTGGATGGAGTCTTTTGACCTCTCTACAAATCATTACTCAATTATTTTTTTATTTTTTTATTTTTTTATTTAAGCTCTGAATTTATAAAATTAAAAAACAAATAACATTTCAATAAATTAAAAAACATTACAACAAAATTAAAAAAAACACTCTAAAACTCAAATTCCATAATTTTTTTCCGATAATCACCTTATGTTTTAGAGACATTTCCAACCCCTTTCCACTTATGTAGTCGTGTAGTTTCGATTAAAACTCAAAGTCTCTCCCAAATTGTCTATCCCTCATAAGCTTGACCACTTCCTGGTTCTCTTGCATACGTTGAGCCTCGAGGTTGCGTATGTCTTGAAGACGTTGGTCAATCTCGGAAAACGTGTTACTCAAGTCGGATCCCCCCGACGATGACTCCGGTCTCCTCGATTTTGCACCGTTTCTTCTACCAAGTGGTTATGGTAGCTCTATCTCGTGCTTAACCGCCCCTTCTCCCTCGTAAATAACAGATTAACATCGTTTAAGTCGATGTTTTGAGCATCGGACGTTGGCGTTTCAGGTTCACTCGACTCTGAGGTTTTTGACTTCTTTTATAACACCATGTAAAATCATGTCCAATAGTATAGTGACACGTGTTGAATTTTTATTTTTTTAGTCTATTACCAAAGGTGTCAACAAGCTCAAACGTGGCCTCTGAGTGACTGATATGTCAACATGCTTAGCCTCTGAGTGACTGATATGTCAACATGCTTGAAACATGGCCTCTGAGTGACTGATATGTCAACATGCCTTGCCTCTAAGTGACTGATATGTCAACATGCTTAAACATGAGCCTCTGAATGACCCTTTACGAAGTCCTAACTCTCATATGTCCCGTTTGTTGAATGAGAGTGATTAAATCCATGATTTTATAAAAGTTGGATAATGGAGGGGTTAAAAGTGTCAACATGTTAATTTATACCTCTGAGTGACCTTTAAACGAACCGAGAGCTCGGCAACGTCCGGGCATAATCCCGGGTATGCCAAGTATTGGCTACGGAGGGCTAAAAGTGCCAAAAATGTGTTTTAGAAGGTTTTTGGAAGCTTTATAAAGCTAAGGGGCTAAAAGTTGCAAAGTTTGAAACTGGCCGCAGGTTGGTTGCGGGTCGCGAGAGACCAGGCCTGAGTCTCTCGCGGGGCGCGAGAGGCCTGTGTCTGCAGAAAGTTTCCTTGGCCTCCACACATGTTGCCAAAAACCATGAATTCAAAACTATGGACTTGAAATCAGCTATGCCACGTTTTGAGACACTTGTAAGCTCACTCTTACACCCCTAAACACCTGACATCACCTACTTCAAGCTCTCCAACTATAAATAGGTGTTCAAGTTCACCATTTGAACTTGCACCTTTCTCATTCATACACTCTTCTCCCTCCTCTAGAAGTTCCTAACTGAAAGGAGCATCTAACATAGTTCTCTTGCACCCTAGGAATCACTGGTAAGTGTTCCTTCTTTGTGCATTTTCGTTTATAGTTTTTATAGCGAAAAGTCAAGCGTTTTATGGAAAACGCCTTTACTTTCGGTTAAGACCATTATGGTCCAGCCATTGTTCGAAGCGAACATGGCTAAGTGATCATAATAAGGTAGGTGTTAATCCTTATAAAGGGCACCTCCTGAAGATCACGTTTGCTAGACCAATTGACGGGTCAAAGTTTATATATTAAAAAGTCAAACAGACCATTTTTCGGAAAAATCATAATTTGATCTTACATATGTTATGAAACCTGTTTTGACACTTAACAAGTTGGTAATAATTATTAGAACATGTAAGAACATGTTCGGCTAGTCAATTTCAGTTCTAGGGTCGGTTCGCAACCGAAAGTCGTGAAGTTTGACTTCTGCTTTGACTTTCGATTCTGACCCGATATAGATTAGTTAGCTACTGATCTAAAGTTGCATTATGATCATAATATAATGTAGCATAACCCTCTGAGGTTATATTACATGATCATAATCAAAATCTGAGTTTATGCACAAGTTCCGTAATTATGCCATTTTGACTAAAATACCCCTTTTGTATAAAATAAGGTTTAAATGATAATGAACTTGAAAATGAGTTTTATACTGAGGTAATATTATAAGTAGAATTATTTGGGATGTCAAATCAGATTATAAACTGAGTTTTCATACAAGTCTTTGTATTATGTTGGTAAATGGCGATAAAGCCTTTGTGGCTCATAAAATGGTTTTAATCATATCTTTTCAAAGTAAATCTTTTACCTACTGATATGTTATATTAAATAACATATCTAAGACATTTTAATATGACCTTGACACCAGTTTTAGTTAAACATCGCATGAATCATCATTTTACGACATAAGCGTCGTTTCGGCGCATAGTATGGTTTTAAATCATATTATTTGATCAAGACTTGTTACCTAATGATATTAAAACTTATTTTAAATATTTTTACAGTAGGTTTATGATATGAACTCAGAATCCCAAATAATTTATAAACTATGTGTGAAATGACCAAAATGCCCTTCGGTACATAGTTTGGTCATAAAAGATAAAATACACACATAATTGATATCCTACTGATATTATATCATAAATAAACTATTTTTCCAGAATACTCATGATCATAAACTTAAATTATATTCAAGTTCCTTTTATACGGTATATAATTACCGAAATGCCCTTATGAGGCATAGTTTCGTTTTAAAACCTTAGCGGGCATATAAGTTGATATCCTATTGATATTTTAACTTATTTAAAATATAATGACATATAGAACTTGTCCGTGACTTATCCGGTTACCCGATATCGCTTATATGCGTACGGTTAAGTATATGTAACTATTTTACGGAAATTAACCGAAACGGGTTTAACCTTGTCATTTAAGTTTCAAAATCCAGAATGTTTATAGTTTAACCATATTATGCAAGTCAAGGTACTTGTCGGGTTTAAACTACATTCTATCCGATCATCGTTTAATCAAGCGTTATACGTGTTGATCATGTACACTATTCGGTCTAAGTCTATGACTTAAATAAGACCGTTAGTATTTAACTGGTTAGCTTACGCCATAATCCAGACTAGAGCCTTGCCGGTAAATGCTATCTGCACTTAGTACTTTTGTATACGGTTGAGTTATTAAAAATAAAGGAAGACTAGCTCAGGTAAATACTCTCGACTTATTTCCCCTATATGGGATGTGAATCACCCCAACCGATGGCGGAAACACCGGGATGAGATGAAAACGAGATTGCTCATTGCTCACAACGCTAATAAATGACAATATTTAATTAAATCCAAATTTCATTTCACAACAATGTCAAATACAACATGGAGCAATACAATAAGTTCATAACACATAACAAAATTTGGTACAACATTTATAAATCTAACGTCTAAAATGTGTGTATCTAAGTCCTTGCTATTTTGATTTCATGGCATCATCTCCTTCAACCTGTAACATGTTTTAAAATAAATTCAATGCAAAAGCAAAGGTGAGTACACAAGTTTAAGCATAGCATACGTATACGAATAAAGTTTTAACAATTCTCATGGCAACCAAATCTATACAAGAGCAATATCAAGGCATGCAATACTAATAATCAAACCGTTAATGCAATCACGATATTTTAACATGACCTCACGAATAACACGATGGAGGTGGATGCGTGAATTCCTATAGCGCTAAGCATGTCAAACGAAGGCTAAAAATAGTTAATGACTAAAGCATAGCATAACGAATATCCCAGACAAGCAACAAGCATACGATTCAAGTAGTCATGTGTATAGGATTGTTTGTGCGTTTCATAAAGTTTAAGTGTTTGTGATTTTTGTATATGGAAACATGTTACACCCAAAAAGTGATATAAACAAAAGTGGGTCGAGTGTACTCACAGAATTGCTAAGTCTTCTTTGGAAATTTCACGACGAGTTGATGAGTGGGAGAAAGGGGACACCGAGGTCACCTTAAAAATGGCAAACGAATGTTCATGAATAATCGAAGCTACGACGGAGGATTCGAATTGGAGTTGAAAGTACGTATATTTATATAACATGACTTATGTAACAATTATAACTTTAAAATTCGTCTAAGAGGTTATAGAAGTGTGGGCGAAAATAATAAATAGGTAAAATATTTCGTCAAAAGTATAATAAATAAATATATGTGTCAAAAGTATAAAAAAATAAATATATTTTGTCGAAAGTAATAATATGCGTATATTTTGTCGTTAAATAAACGTGTTTTGTCGAAAAAAATAATACGTATGTATTTTGTCGTTAGTGAAATATATTTGTCGAAACGTGTATAAATATATATATATCTACATATATTATGGTTTTGACGAAAAACGGGCAGAGTTTCCCCTTGTTTTTGGACGATCCCGACAATCTAGTTGTCGATATAATTTCAAAAACTCAACAATTTTATCAACAATAACACAACATATATATATATATATATATATATATATATATATATATATATATATTTATCGAATGCCTAAACGTACATGATCAATAGGTGTATCGGTTCAAGCATGATTTAGGAGAACGAAACATTAAAGTAAATTTTTATAATCTAAAAGGTGTCGTTAGTGTTTTACCATAACTCGCGGTGAAACAACGACTGCGGTTGACTGCTTGACTAGCCTTCACCCGAACATTGACCAGTTGACCGGGTTTGACCGAACCAGAACTGACCCGAACTGAACATGAGCCGAAACTGAAACAAGACCAAAACCTGAAATTGAAAGTTAGAGCATGATCACCTGACACGAATCCGAACCAAAACTTAAACGAATGAACCTAACCTGAACCGAGACTGGGAGAACCGAACCGAGACTTGCGACCTGTTCGATGATGACCCGATTCCAAGGACCGAGCCCAGCAAAACCAAACCCTGACGACTCGAACCGGCTACCACTGCCACTGCCGCCGTGAAAACTCTGCCGACACCGCCCTGCGGCTCCTGCCGTTCTTGCCGTCTCCCTCTCTCCAACGTCTCTCTCTCTCTCTCTGCGTCTCTCTCTCTAGCGTCTCTCTCTCTCTCTCTCGTCGTGCGCCGCCACCACCAGACGACGATGACTGGCCGGTTATCGAGGGGTGGAGAGAGTTTGTTATGGTGGTTTGAGGCGGAGAAAGGAGGTTAGGGTGTTGCGGGTGCGGCCGGGGACGAAGATGTTTGGCCGGTGAAGGTGTTTGGCCGGAGATGAAGAAGGAGGTAGGTCGCCGGCCGGAGGTGCCGCCAGAAAACGGCGCCGGAGCCGAGAGAGGAGAGGGTGCGATTGGGTGGTTTTGGAGAATTAGGGTTGGGGTAGGTTTATATAGTCTAGGGTTTGGTAGGTTGGGCCTAAAGCCCGTTAGTTCGATTCTTACGTTTAAAGCGGCCCAAATACGTTTTGAAACCCGTCTTCGAACCCAAGCATTGCGAAAAGTAGCATAACATCATTGTCATTACTATTATTATTATTATTATTATTATTATTATTATTATTTTATTATTAAAGGATAATATTAAGAAAATACGAGGCGTTAAAGGCTGGGTTACGGTAAATTATTACCGCTTGGTCGGAAATGGGATCAATCGAATGCCGGATTGTGGCTAGTAAATCCGCATATTCCGTTTTAATCAGTTTTGTTTGTTAACTTAAGCATCGGGGGTTTAATTACCGTGTCCTGTATATCCTCGGCTCATTACATTAGTTAATGGCCACGACCTTAGCGCGAGGTGTAGGCATACACCTGAAAGACGCTCAAACGCAAATTACCCAAGACGCTGGGGATAACTCCTCCGTGAGTTCTAAGTGGTGTGTATTTAATCATGTCTCGGTCTCTGTACTGGGCCCTGTATGTATGGACAAATATGTGAATCTGTTAACAAGGTTACAAAGTAACTTTCCCAAGTTAATAAAAGTTTTGTGCCTTTTTCACTTAAAATCATTTTAAATGTTTTCAAAATGAGTCAGTTGGGTGTATTTACCAGCGAAAGCTGACATATCGTCCAAAGGCTAAGCTTGCAGGCACAATATGAAATGGCCGGAAGCTGCTCGGTAGTGAAATAAGAGGATCTTGCAAATCCTTAAGATCTGCCTAAAGTCTGATTTACATTCTTTCTTTGTACATTTTACGATCCGCCTGTGGATCTTCTATTGCGAACCGTCTGTATATTATTTTCGATTTTTGAACATTTGGTTTGTAATAGTAATTTAATTCTAAGACTTCCGCTGTACTTTGTTTAATTGACAATGATGTTATCAACTGACGTCACGATACTCCCCACCCGGGCCCACCAGTGTATGGATTTTGGTTGGAAATCCTGGGTGTGACATCTTTGCTGTCCTTTTATTTCCGGACCTATCTGAAGAAGTTCCTACATTGTATCGACGTTGGCCTATTCAGAGCTACTACGAAGAAGCTTCTAAACCCTCATCTATGAGAAATTCCCTCGTGTCGTTTGATATTCTATTAAAGCCGACTGCAATACATCCTCGTCGCTCTCGCCGCTTTTCCAACCATTTCTTCGACGTTGATAAATCGATTGAAATCTTGTGCATTTGTTGTTGATATGGGTTTGGTCGATACTTAATCTAGTTGTTGGTTGTCACACCCCGGATTTCCAACCCGAAATCCATACACCGGTGGGCCCGGGTGCGGAGTATCGTGAAGTAAGTTGATAACATCATTGTCAATAAACATAGCGCAGCGAAGTATTGGAGTAAAATTACTATTACAAACCGAATGTTCGAAATATAAAATAATATACAGGCTCGTAATAGAAGATCCACAGGCGGATCATAAATTATACATGGAAAGAATATAAAACAGACTTTGGACAGATTTAGGATTTTGCAAGATCCTCTATCACTACCGAGCACTTCCGACCTATTTTTTCGTATTGTACCTGCAGTTTAGTCTTTTGAAAATACATTAGCTTTCGCTGGTAAATACACCCAACTGACTCATTTTGAAATCATTTCAAAAATGTTTTAAGTGCGTATCAGCACAAAATCTTTTTATAACTTGGGTTAATTGACCGTCCAACCTTGTTAACAGATTTACATGTTTGTCCATACATACAGGGCCCGGTACGGAGACCGAGACATGATTAACGTACACACCACTTTGGACTCACGAAGGAGTCAATTCCTCCCAACCTTGTGGGAATGCATAATTGAGCGTCTATCGGGTATATGCCTACACCCGTGCTAAGGTCGTGGCCATTTCTATTGTAATGAGTCGAGGATATCCAAGACACGGTAGTTAACCCCCTATGTTTAAGTTATCAAACAAAACTGATTAAAACAGAATATGCGGATTTACTAGCCCCAAACCGGCATTCGATTGATCTCATTTCCGACCAAGCGGTAATAAATTACCGTAACCCAAGCCCGTATAGGGGAACTAAGTCGAGAGTATTTACCTAAGCTAGTCTTCTTCTTTTATTTTAATAACTCAGCCATATATAAAAGTACTAAATGCAGATAGCATTTACCGGCAAGGCTCTAGTCTGGATTATGGCATAAGCTAACCAGTTAAATACTAACGGTCTTATTTAAGTCATAGACTTAGACCGAATAGTGTACATGATCAACACGTATAACGCTTGATTAAACGATGATCGGATAGAATGTAGTTCAAACCCGACAAGTACTTTGACTTGCATAATATGGGTAAACTATAAACATTCTGGATTTTGAAACTTAAATGACAAAGTTAAACCCGTTTTGGTTAATTTCCGTAAAATAGTCACATATACTTAACCGTACGCATATAAGCGATATCGGGTAACCGGATAAGTCACGGACAAGTTCTATACGTCATTATATTTTAAATAAGTTAAAATATCAGTAGGATATCAACTTATATGCCCGTTAAGGTTTTAAAACGAAACTATGCCTCATAACGGCATTTCGGTAATTATATACCGTATAAAAGGAACTTGAATATAATTTAAGTTTATGATCATGAGTATTCTGGAAAAATAGTTTATTTATGATATAATATCAGTAGGATATCATTCATGTGTGTACTTTATCTTTTATGACCAAACTATGCACCGAATGGGCATTTTGGTCATTTCACACATAGTTTATAAATTATTTGGGATTCTAGTTTATAACATGTACCTACTGTAATTATAAAAAAAAATAGTTTTAAAATCAGTAGATATCAAGTCTTGGTCAATAATATGGTTTAAAACCGTACTATGCGCCGAAACGACGCTTATGTCGTAATATGACGTCTTTAAGCGACGTTTATGAAAACTGATGTTAAAGTCATATGAAAATGTTTAAAATATGTTATTTAATATAACATATCAGTAGGTAAATGATTTAACTTGAAAAGATTTGATAAAAACTATTTTATAAGCCAAAAGGGCTAAAATCGTCATGTATCGACATAGTTTAAGGACCTGTTTGAAAACTCAGTTTATAACTTGGTTTAACATCCCAAATAATTCTACTTATAGTATTACATCAGTAGGAAACTCATTTTCAAGTTCATTACCATTTAAAGTCTTGTTTATGCAAAAAGGACATTTTGGTCAAAGATGGCATAATTATGGAACTTGCGCATAAACTTGGATTCTGATTATGATCATGTAATATAACCTCAGAGTGTTATGCTACATTATATTATGATTATAATGCAACTTTAGATCAGTAGGTAACTAATCTAAATCGGGTCAGAATCGAAAGTCAAAGCAAAAGTCAAATTTCGCGACTTTCGGTTGCGAACCGACCCAAGAACTGAAATTGATGAGCTGAACATGTTTATACATGTTTCAATAATTATTACCAACTTGTTTAAGTGTCAAAACAGGTTTCATAACATATATAATATCGATTTATGATTTTTCAGAAAAATGGTCTGTTTGACTTTTTAATATCATAACTTTGACCCATCAATTGGTTTAGCATACGTGATCTTCAGGAGGTGCCCTTTACAGGGACTAACACCTACCTTATCATGATCACCTATCCATGTTCATTTCGAACAATGGCTGGACCATAATGGTCTTAACCGAAAGTCAAAGCGTTTTCCGTAAAGCGCTTGACTTTTGGCTATAAAAGCCTATAAACTAGAATGCACAAAGAAGGAACACTTACCAGTGATTCCTAGGTGCAAAAGAACTATGTTGGATTGCTCCTTTCAGATAGGAACTTCTTGAGGAGGGAGAAGAGTGTGAATGAGAAATGTGCAAGTTCAAATGGTGAACTTAAGCACCTATTTATAGTTGGAGAACTCAAAGGAGGTGAAGCCAGGTGTTTAGGGGTGTAAGAGGGAGCTTTAAAGTGTCCCAAAACGTGGCATAGCAGTTTGGGGAAGCCATGGTTTCGATTTAATGGTTTTGGAGTTTTGTTTGGAAGCCAAGCAAAATTTTCTGTTGCAGATGTCCTCTGGCGGGCTGCGAGAGGCATAGACCCTGTCTCTCACGCCCCGCGAGTGCCCCAAAGGCAGATTCCAAGTTTGACACTTTTGGCCCCTGAACTTTACAAAGCTTCTAAAAGCCTTCTAAAATACCTTTTTGGCACTTTTAGCCCTCCGTAGCCAATATTTGGCATACCCGGGATTATGCCTGAATATTATCGTGCTCTCGGTTCGTTAAAAGGTCACTCAGAGGTATAAATTAACACGTTGACACTTTTAATCCCTCCATTATCCAACTTTCACTTATTTACAAAATTGGACCCTCTCGTCCAACATTTGGCACGTATGAGAGTTGGGACTTCACAAATGATCACTCAGAGGCTTATTATAAGCAGTTTGACTCCGATGTCACTCAAAGGCTGGGCATGTTGACATATCAGTCACTCAGAGGCTGTTATTTATGCATGTTGACATCGGACCGTCACTTAGAGGCTCGGTTGAGCATGTTGACGCCTTTAGTCCTTATTGGTCTTTAATAGACTATAAAAATACAACACGTGTCGCTATACTATTGGACACGATTTTTTACAGGGTGTTACACTGGTAATTGTCCCCCTATTGACCAGACCAAAGAAGAGTGCTCCAATTTGTTTTCAAAAGTCAATTTCATTTTGGTTGTTTGCTAAAAAAAGATACAAAAAATAAGTACAATTTTTAACAAATAGAATATATGTATAAATTAAAATAAAAAAGTCTATAAAAAAATCTTACAAATATCGGGATCCTTCGATACGTCAACACAAGCCCGGGCTAACGCGTACACATCTTTATCATCCCATGTTGCACGGTTTTTTTCCGCTCGGATCTTGGTTGTTTCTTTCTTTTTACGTGACACCCGTTTGTTCCGTTTAGTTTCATTCCGTTCGGTGGTGTCTCCGTTTGTGTCTCCTGCTCCTCCTCATCCGGTTGTATCTCTGGGATGAATTCAGGATCGTTTTGTGACAAGTCGAAACCTTGTGATGAGCCGTAACCTCCCATGTTAAAATTTGGATTCCAACCATATTGATTTGGGTCCCATGATAGGGGTTGGTTCAAGAGGTTCCTAAACCCGGTTTGGTTGTGATTATACTCAACAAACCCGGTTCCATAGGCGGTTGGTCGGGTGGGAACCGGAGCAACGGGTTGGTTTTGAGCGTTCATTTGGTTTGGGTCGCCGGTTGATCAAGGAGTTACATGGTAGAGAGAGTGACATAAAAAACTTGAGTTTTTTTTAATTAAATATGGAGTAAAAAGAATGATGGTTGAGAGATTGGTATAAAAATAAGGGGGATGAAATATTTATATAAAGGGGGTTAAGTTATTCTACAAAGACTTCTAAAAACAAGAAGTGTACAAAGACACAATGGATGACACAATGTCGAGCAAAATATAACACAATGCCAAAAATATAATACGAGGAAAAAAGACACAATGAGTCGAAAAAAAACACAGTGACGCAAATATAGAAAAGACACAATGATAAATAAAAGACACAAATGAAATAAAAATTCTAAAATCTACAACTTATTAATCCAAAAGTGAAAACCTAAAATCTCATATAGAGTTCGATGAGACGGTTCCATTGTCGCTTGAATGAGGTCAATCAGAGTCCGTTTGATACACTTTGTACGACTTCTTATTTTTAGAGGCCTGTGTATTTGATCCTAAACCTATATAAAGTTTAAATTGTTTTAAAAAATATATATAAGAATATTACCGTTTTAACGGTAACATTCACAATCCCCAACAAATTTCAAGCCGTTATATCTATCACAAGAATCAGATTTTCGAATCCACAACGCTCTTAGGAGCGCTGTTCCCAGGCTTTTTGGGTGGATGTGGCGCTGTATGTTGCTCGAGTACACTCTTAGAAGTCTAGGAAAATGTAACGTAAATATATTAATTATATGTGTAAAGTTCAAATAACCTAAATTGTATTTTTTTTCTTAATGATAGGTTACCTAAAGTTGTAAACATTAGGCCAAATTTGTAAAAGTCCAGTTGATTAATGATTTTCACCTGGTACACAATCATATATTTTTTTCATTCAATTTATGACCAATTTAGTGATAAAAATTGTTTTGGCAAATTCATATGATACGTCATTGAAACTATATTATCGGAAAAGTTAAGGAAATAAATAATATTAATAATTTAAACATGATACGTATCACCATCCATATCTTCTTCCAAATTTGAATAAAAAAACGGAATGCCTAAATTCTGATATCATCAACACCCTTCCTCAAAACATAATTGAAAATATTCTAACTCTTATCCCACTCCAAGATGCATTGAGAACTAGCGTTTTGTCAAAGCAGTGGCGGTATATTTGGTGGAGTATGCCTAAACTTGTATTTACAGACAATCTCCCGCCAACTTGTTTTTAATATTATTTATGCTAGTGGTTCGTTATACTTTTATTGACTTTTTAGCATGTTTTATAATTAGATGTTTGATAATGACAAGTTGCCTGTTCGACAAACTCCCGCCAACTTTCTAATATTCTTTTATGGACTTTTTTTTGTATATGTTTTGATGGTTTCGTTTTCTGTTAGTTATGAAATGTAAGTTCTGCTTTGTAACAAGTCTGAAGCTTTCATTTAAAGTAAATCATTTTGGTTTTGGACATAAGTGAGTTCATTATTTAGCTACAAAGTCTTCAGTAATAAATTATACCAAATCCTTCAAACAGACAAATTGTGGTGTGATGATTTTCATGGTTATATTACGAGAAAGCTCCCTTTTGTATTAAGTTAGTGGTTTGATTGGTTTGTCACGTGTTGATAGCAAATCCATGGGGACGCCAAAATTGAGGATAACAAAGCCTTTGGTGGGGGTTATGCGACAAGTAGTGAAAAAGTGCAAGACGGGGTTTTGTGGGGTTATACAACCCCTTCAATTATACATACATATGTATGTAAATATGTGTGTGAGTGGGGGAGAAAGGGGCATGGTGTGATGATTCTCACGAGGATTCAAAATTCATACCCCATAGCGACGGCCGTAATTGTGTAGCCTAGAGCTATGGGGCGCTATACACTATTTGGGTGCCATATAATGCCCACTGCGGAAGGACTAATAAATAGATACACACAATGCCAATGGTGTCACTCTATGGGGGTACCATAGACACATCATTGGGGTGTCACCATTTGCAGCAGTGTGAACGTCTCCCCTATATTTGTGCGCTCGTTATAACACCTAGCTATATGTGTTATGTGTGGTGTTAACAGGTGTGTGGGTGGATCTTAGTATGTATGTGTGTAAATGGTGGATGGTTGTGTGTATGTTCACATTCCATAGCAAATAGCATGCATCTTATACTACTTCCATTTATGTTACCTAGGCGGTAAGGCTTTAACTAAGGGGTTGTTTGTTTAGCTCTAAATAAGACTATTCATGGTTCAGACCTCTTATCGGTTCAACACTTAATGTTTCAAACTATTTGTTTCGTAAGCAGATGTCTGAATGGTTTAGACATTTACCTCTGAATTGTTAAATATTATACTAAGTCTGAATGGTTAAGACCTCTAATCTGAATTGGTACATTTGCATCTGAACGGTTAAGCATTACATTGACTCTTAACGGTTCAGCACTTAACCATTAATAAGTTACCAAACAGCCCTAAACCTTTAAAATTGTGTAGTGGTTTAACTAAAACAAATTAAATTAAATTAAGCAAAAAACAACTAAAAAAAGGAGTGTAATTAATCATGGTGTGAGTGGCAAAAGAAAGTTAATTCCACAACTCTCCATTGCGTCAATTAGACTAGATGTAATGAGCTAACACCCTTGAGCGTTATGGGTACACCGCTTCCAGGGTCGTGAAAACCCCCTCCATTAGTAGCTTAATGTATTACTACGCGATAGTTTAATTTGAGTAAGTTTTTGTTATTAATTTCCAAGACCACAAATTTCTACAAATCATTATTTTCTGGTTGAACCCTAGACTAGATGGATTGAGGTAATTCGTATTCAGTTTGCCTTCCAACTCATGTGGTGATCAACAGTGTTATAAAGATCATTCAGTTCAAGAATTTGACATAAATTTATCTGATTTAAGTATATTTTTGAAGCCCCCAATATCTGATAACAGGGGTCCCCTAAATACTTAGGTCAAAACTGTGATTATCAAGTAAGAAATTTAGGATTTGAGTTTGTTTTGTTTTTGCATTCTACCCTGCAGCCGCTTTATGGATAAAAACACTCAATTGGATATCATCAGCACCCTTCCTCAAAACATTATTGAATATATTCTATGTCTTATGCCAATACAAGATGCACTGAGAACGAGCGTTTTGTCAAAGAAATGGCAATATTCTTGGCAGAGCATGCCCCATCTTGTATTTAGAGACAGTATGGTTACAGTGTCATCTGATCATCTTTGCGGACAATTGAAGAAGTATAAACTTGCCAGTGCCATCTTCCATGTTTTGTTATTGCACAACGGCCCGGAAACGCTAGTGTTCGACTGTTCGGATGGTCGTGTTCGTATGCAGTCTGAGTTTTCCCGGGTGATACGTTATCTTGCAAAGGGAAATAAAGTGAAAGAACTCTATTTTTATAAAGATAATAGCTTCTACAAGATACCCATGTCTTTCTTTACATTGCAAAGTTTAGAAGTTGTACATCTCGAGGACTGTACTTTTGAACCACCACTGACGTTTGATAGATTTAGTCGGCTGAAGGTCATGACGTTTGTGAATGTTGAGGTTTCTGCCCAAATGCTTCAACGCTTCCTCTCCAAGTGCCTGCTGCTTGAGTATCTGGCTTTGGTAAGGTCCATATTACCAATTTGATGAATTGAAGCTTCTTCAATTAATGGATTATTATTATTATAAAGATGTTTTAATGCAGGATGGAGATCCAGAAGGCATTGACTTTGTTGAAGGAGAAAACAAGTTTACATTTGTTGATCTTTTACAATATGTTCCTTTCATTAAGTCTTTGAATGCCTCAAAGTATTATATGAAGGTATGTAGTCTTTAGGTTAAAGATTACATCTCATATAAGAATATTGTGTTTGCTAATTTTGACTTTCGTATTTGGTTAAAGTACTTGTCTGCAGGTGCATGCCACATAAGCTTCCCACTACACTGGCCAATCTTAAACATTTGATCTTGGATGTGTGCTTGGTGAAACAAAATGTGATTTCTTCTGCTCTTTGTATGATTAGGAGCTCCCCTTTGTTGGTCGAATTATAATTATGGTAAATATGTTATTACTTATGGTAGCGGCTCTTAACACTTTTATTGACATGTCTTCTAATTAGATGTATGATAACGACACATTGCCTATTCAACAAACTCCCACCAACTTTCTTGATCTAGAAGGCTACCCAGATTTGAAGTTGGATCATCTCGAGATGTTGGAGATACAAGAGTTTAGCAACTTACCTCTTGAGATGGATTTTGTGAAACTCATCATGGCCAAGTCACCTGTGCTAAAGAAAGTACGAATTATGCTTAGTGACAATGTTTCTAATGATGAAGAATTGAAGATGCTTAGAGATTTGGTACTACTCCCATTTCCGCGAGCATCACCTTCTGCAAGGTTAACCATTGTACGCCCATAAACTTCTTGACGAAGACGGTTATTTTGACGACACTAGTTGATTTTCTTGGTTAGGATTAAGGACTGGATTGCTGTTGCGTAATTTGCTTTTACAGACTATTTTGTATGCGCTTTGATGATTTCGTTTTGCGTTGGTTATTAAATGTGAGTTTCTGTTTTGTAACTAGTCTGAAGCTATCTTGGTTCTGAACCCAAGTGAGTGCACTAATATTTAGCTAAAAGTTCACTTCAAATAAACTGATGTGGCATGATGAGCATGTTTTTGCCACTTTATTTCGCACGTAATAAATATTTTCAAATGTAAGACCATATCTTATTTAGCACCTGCTAGGCTTTGAAGGCTTCATGCAAATGACAACCCATAGAGGTAAATCATACTATGCTGTTCTTCCAAAAGTTTAGATGCATTTGCTTCTGTAACTTCTTTGTAGTTTGAATCTTATATGGTTATTGTTAACTACATGTTCACATATAAAAGGATAAGCAATTAAGCATAGCATGTTTGTGTTAACACTTAAACATATTTGTTAGGTTATGTCTTTAATTTTAATTGCTTATGTGATTTATTTGTAACATTTTAAGTTTGGAGTATAGTTTTTGCGAACCAAGTGTCGTGCTATTAATGATAGATATTCATCTTGATGTATTGGAATGAACATTATAATAATTATTATTATTATTATAGAAATTGGGATAAATTGTAATAAAATAAGGTAAAGGGTTGTAAGTGTAAAATGCCAAATTTCGTGAAATATATATGTTGAGGATGTGCTCCTTTGGGGCTTCGTTTGAGAATAAAGTGCTATGTGTTTATTTTTAAACACGATTCAGTTGTTCAAAAGTCGAATGGGTCAATGAAATGATTCAGTGGAAGATATATATTTCCGATTCTGAAATTTGTAGACGCATTGCTTTTCTTTTACAGCTCATGCATCACCTATCTTTTCTTATTTGCCAAGTTAGTTCTTTGTCTGTCTAGAACCTGAACCCCTTCAATTTACCCCAAACTTAAACTTAGATACACACACTATACTTGAGAAAAACAACAAATATATTATATGTTTACCCTCGGTACTCTGATACCCGAGCACACCCTTACTTGTGGGGGTGACCACAAGCATGTCATTGCGGCATCGATGACGTGACATCGACTGTGACGGTGAGCCTAAATCATAGCGTCTCGCCTGTTCTGAACTCTAAGGAGTGTCGGCTATATTTTCGAGGCATCTGGATCGATCCTAGGATATTATTATTTCTGGTGGATGGATTGTATGTATGCCCATACACCATCGCACATCGGTTCTCGAGCTCGCTACCTGGTTCTGCCTGTTCTGTTATATATATATACCGGGCTTGATGGGTATTTCTTATAACATGGTAAAGTTATTGAATTCTATCATGTACTTACAATTGGATTATTATCTTTTCTTTCATATTCATTATTCATTTTGCTATCATTATCCGCCCGTGGCATTTTGCTCCTTCGCAATTTTTTCTTTTCTATAGGTTAGCAGGGATGGCGGGAAAGTGTGAATAGAGCTAAAATAAACAAGTTGGAAACTTAATGTGTAGTTTTAGTAATGTATGAAATAAATTATCAAGAATAAATCTTTTGTAAACTTGTTCGGATATTAATAAAATAAGTCCTTTTCTATCTGATTCTGTAACAGTGAAACGTCAGCCAAAGAGCCGGGTTAGCGTGTTACACAAACCATCCCCACCAACCCACTACCTCATTCCTAATCCCACACTCCACAATCCAACCCGCCTCCCACCACTTTAGCCCATAAAACCCACTTCACCCACCACCCAACCCACCATCTCCACATTCTGCCCACACTGAACCTTTCACAGCCCCCATCCAACCTATGCAGACTTCCACACCCATCTCCACCACCTCCACCTCCACATCACAACCATCCCACCCGATGACCAGGGGTGGACATACCTTAGGCGCTGGGTTAGCCTTCGCTACCCCTTGGCGCTCCGACGTTAGTGTAAATTTTGGAAAAAATTGAGCTTTTTTGACGATTTTTCGATTTCGTCACCCTTTTTTTATAAAACGTTACCCCTACGAATATTTTCTAGATCCGCCACTGCCGATGACCACCCGCTCTATAGACGGTATATCTAAACTACTTGTCCCTCTAAACCTACACCCAAGTCGATGCTCTTTCCCCTATCCCCACATCTCACCTCAAAACCCTCGCCGATCCGAATTGGCATGTCGCCATGACCGAAGAATTTCAAGCCTTGATGGACAATAAACCATGGGTACTAGTACCAAGGCCACCAAATACAAACATGATACGATGCATGTGGCTCTTACATCACAAGTTTAACGCGGATGGTACATCAGAAAGGTACAACGCTCGACTCATAGTAAATGGCAAGAGTCAACAAGTTGGGGTTGACTGTGATGAAACATTTAGCCCCGCGGTCAAACCCACAACAATACAAACAGTTCTAAGTCTCGTCGTTTCTCGAAAATGGCCCATTCACCAACACGGTGTTAAGAATGCTTTCCTAGACGGTGATCTAAATGAAACGGTTTATATGTTCCAACCTCCAGGTTTCACAGATAATTGTTACCCTACTCATGTGTGCAGGTTAACAAAATCATTATACGGGTTGAAGCAAGCACCACGTTCGTGGTATGAACGGTTCGCAACATACATCACTAAATGTTGTTTTCGAAGCACAACTAGCGACACCTCCCATAGTCACAGGAAACGCTAAAAGACCCGCAAACCGCATACCGGATCGTCCGTACCGGATCGCGGTACAGACACGTCCCAATCGCCTCAGGTACGCGTACCGGATCGCTAAATTGAACCGTTCTCGATTATGTTCTACAATAGTGTTTTAATTGCTAAATTCACGTTTTTAATCAATCCGAAACACATCTCCGATTGTAGTGGTCGGCGTTCCGGTACTGACAGATTCATGTACCGGAAGTTGAAAAGACAATTGACACTTATTGGAAAGATGTATAACAGTTATGTTTCCCCCTGTTTTTTAATTGCCGCCGTTTAACAATTTTTTTCTTGCTTTTTATAATTGGTGCTATTAACTTTTCACAGTACAATTAAGATACTGTAATTATTACCCATCCCATGTTATTACCCATTCTGTTATGATTATGTTTTTGAATTGAAATTTTATAAAAGATCTATTATATACTTTTTATATTTATATATATATATATATGATACGTGTACCAGACTACAGTGGTATGTCATAGGATACATCGTACCACGCATCGATTTTTTAAAAGACATCAACTGCGTACTGCTTTTCCTACCGCGTACTGCGTTCCATGTGACTATGACACCTCCTTATTTGTGAAAAAAAAACAACCGCTTGGCTTACTTGTTATTGTATGTGGACGACATCATTTTAACTGCGTCGGATACTACCATATTAAAACAAATCATCTCATCCCTTTCAAAAGAGTTCCGCATGTCTGACTTGGGTCAGCTTCATCAATTCCTTGGCATTAGTGTAACCAGAAGCACTAATGGACTAATGTTTTCCCATTTTATGAAAACACCCCTTAATGCCTAAATGCTGACTGGACCGCCACATGACGTAAAACACTTAAGGGTGGGGGCATTATCTTCCCCTCCCACTACACATGGTCTTATAGTTCTCGTGTCAGAGTTTAGTAAAAGAAGCCAATGAATCGCATTCAACAAATTTTGTTCTTGCCTTTGAAGACTTTGGGGCAATATGTTTGGGACCGATTTGTTTCTTTTGTGTGTTCTTATGTTTCAAAAGTTTAAAGGGCATGATTACAAAATTGTGTGAGGCATTCGGGATTTTCACATACATATAATACTAAAATAGTTTTCTTTTAAAGTGGACGGTTGCCTTTTAACATAAGCAATAAAATAGTTGGACTATGTGTCTATGTTGTATAACAAAATTGTAAATCATTCTTAACCCAATTTAAATTGTTATATTCATTCTGTACCTAGGAATTATTTTCTTGAGAGTATGAACAAAGAGTTCAATCAAACTTTTTTCTTGTATTTTCTTTTTTTAACACGAAACGAATGCTATACATGCCCGGTCATCCGGGCAAACCCATTGGCGAATGGCCGTCCAAGTCCTACGAACACAGACAATGTTAATGACCCAGCCCGTCCACCAGGGAAACTCACCGTCTGAAGAACCCTTGTGCTAAAATCTTGGATCCTCTTGAAGCAAATTATACCAATTAGAACTCAAACACATGAACTCAACATTGAAATATTATGGGACTAGTTTCTCTCAAACCAATTGACAAGAGCTTCATTGGCAGTTAAAAGTGTTTTTCTTATGTGATTTCTTTTTTAGTTGTTTTTTCTTTTCAGAGAAGGTGCATGGTAACTTAATTATGTTGACTTTTTCCTTGTTACAGGTATTGTAATGAAATTCATTTTGGGCCATCCGTTTTGTTCATGTCAACTAGGGTTGTAAACGAACAAAACGTTTAGCAAACAGTTTGTGAACTGTTCGACAGAAGGTTTGTTTATGTTCGTTCAATTAGTTTACAAACAAAAAATTTTGTTCGGTAGCTTAGTGAACGAACGTGAACATAGGTCTTGTTCGTTTGACTGTGTTCGTGAATCGTTCGGTGGAAAGTTTGTTTTTGTTCGTTCGATTAGTTTACGAACAAAAAAATGCATTCGGTTAGCTTAGTGAACAAATGCAAACACAGGTCTCGTTCGTTTGACTGTGTTCGTGAACGTTCGGTAATATGTTCAGTTATGTTCGTTCATGTTCATTTGATTATATTAAAAAAATAATAAATAATAAACCTTTTATCTAAACATATTGAAAACTTGAAACCCTATTTTTTTCTAAGTCAGCTAACTTTGGACAAAGACATTTTTTGGAAAATTATGTCTAAGTTAGTTAAACTTTCAATAATTATGTCTAAGTTAGTTAAACTTGATTCATCATTTGATGGTTGTAGTAGGCTTCTTGTGTTTTGATTTATCATTTGATTTGATGGTTATATTTAACTAGTTATGTCCAATGTTTAAGGATAACAATGTTTTTATATTTTATTTTCAAGTTAAATGTTAGTTTACGTTTGTTTTCATAAACTTATATTCGATATGCGTTCGTGAAGAGTTCACAAATATATTAATTTTCTTAACGAACGAACACGAAAAATGACGTTATTCGTGTTTGCTGGTTCATTTACACCCAAATTTCAACGCACAAATTCTTTAACTTCTCGGAAAAGGCTTCTTCACACGTAAGACGAAATTTCTTAATCAATTATTTTCCACGCCTCCGACTTTGAGTCCGTGTTTTTGTTTCTTTAAAATCCTTCATTCACCACCTTATTTTCTTTATGCAAATGGACGGACCTCCATCGCTGACGTCGGTAGTGATGAGACCTGACTCATCGTTTGAGGATATAGCTCAGCCCATCGAGATCCATGATGATGGTCTTCAAGCAGTCTCCATTGGAGCTATGGCGAAGAACACAAGATCCGCTCTCACCCACACCTCTTATGAAGCGCCCGCGCCCTCTTTGGGGCTTATGGTTGACGATAGAGGTGATTCTCAACCCGCCGGCGGTTATTTCAGTTACAATGCGCCTCCGTCACACTCTGATATAGCTCGCCGTCATAAGTCTCATAAAGGTGAATCCTATGAGATACAATTACTTATCTTCATTGGTTTGGTTGTTGTCATAAA
>CAMTDV010000318.1:0-35328 GCA_947069175.1 Scalesia atractyloides
TGAACGCACACTGACACAAAACCCTACGCGTAACTAGCACATCGTACGAAACACGTACTGACAAGTTCAAAACCATAATCATGCATGCAAGGTGTCACTATACGAAGTAACGACCAACAACTTGTCACAAACACAGGATAGCACATACATCACTTAGATACACACAAATGTAAGTTGTCATGTTTCAGCTTGTACATTCATATCTGGGCTGTTTTCGGGAATTTTTATAAAATAGTTCCTACGTTCCAAAAATTCCAATCTTTTTACAGAAGGTGTCAATTAGACTGTAAAATTTTGTATAAAATTTTTAAGTCATGGTTCCTTACCAATTATTTAAAAGAATTTATTTACTAGGCTGCAGTCAGATTCGTTGCTTTCTGACTGCACTCCACAAGAAAAATCATTTAAAAATACTCGTTTTTCTGATTGATGAAATTCCAGTTTGATATTTCTCTGAAAACCTAAGAGTATGTACTATATAAATTTCGTGACTTAATTCTTTTCCGTTTACAGGTTATGACAGAAAACATTACGTGAATTTTCTGCAGAAAAAACACAGCTTCAGCTGCTGCATGAAATCACTAATTTAAAATAGCAAACGACTTCAGAAAAATGTGATTCCGGTGCCATTAGAAGCGTTTTTCGAAAAAGTATGTTTTAGGCTTCAGAAAATTGATTTTTCAAGTTATAACGGTTCGTTTACAGCCAACTGAAGTTGGGTGTCTTCGCGCATCAGCTTCCTGTTTAACCCTAAAACTCCACCCGAAACCCTCCTAACGATCACCACGACTTATTATAACGATTTGCAGCAGGTTATACTTTAATGATCATGCATCTATAATCATAATATCAAAACCCTAAATATATGTCATAATTTTATAGAGAAAAACGCAGCCTACAATTCTAATACCCAACCATATCATCACAAACCCTAAGAACCGCATATTCACCCGAAAAAAATCATAAATAACAACACTTTTCATAATTATTATTATACATTACATGATCATGATCGAAATCACACAAAATCAATACGTGAAATCATAACACGATTAAAACCCTAACCTTGAAACGATGATAACTACCGAACCGGAACTTGCAATCGATCAAGGGAGAGGAGAGTGGGGTTTGTTTGCGCGACCGAGAGGGGGGGGGTATGGCTGCCGTCGCACACCAAGGGAGGGGATTAGGGTTTGGTTATTTATTTAATTTTTTTTAAACTCCATGCACACACATATATGCATTTTTATAAATAAGAGGAAGGGTGGGGGCGGTTTGGGCTTGCTTGGGCCGCAAGGGAGTGGGTTGGCGGGTTGGGTTTTGCTTGGTCACGAAGTCGCAAAGTTTCGCAAGCTCGGTTCGGTTTGGTTCTCGGTTCGGCTAATTTTTAATTCGTTTATTAACTACGTATATTACATCTTGACAATTTATTCGTGACACGGAATTTATAAAATATGAAATCACGTAATTGGAGCGTGACGCGATAAATAACCAAACGTCTAATAACACGTAGCATGTAATTCAGATACGATCCGATAAAATTCCCAAACATCGTGTATTCCCGAAATACTAAAGTTAGCATAATTATAGCGTGCGCGTAATTAATTCTCCGAATCTAATAAGCGTAGGAGTAAATAACGATAAAGTTGCGCGTTTAAAATACCTGAAGAACCGGGATGTCACATTATCCCCATGTTGAAAGAATTTTCGTCCCGAAAATTGAGTAAACGCGGTTAAGTATGCAAGCGCACGAAAGTTCGGTTGGTTAGAATGGTACAAGAAAATCCCAGGCTGCGACATCATCCCCATGTTGAGAGAATTTCGTCCCAAAATTCAGCTGCGCTACTTGGATTTTGTGATTCGGTTGTAAAGAGGTGAGGATATTTGTCTCTCATTTGATCCTCTCCTTCCCAAGTGTATTCCGGTCCACGCATAAAGTTCCAACAAACCTTGATAATCGGTATTTTACTATGTCTTCGTGTTTTGACCTCACGGTCCATAATTTCGATTGGTTCTTCAATGAACCGCAGTTGTTCGTCCACATGGATCTCATCCAATGGAACGGCTAATGTTTCATCTGAAATACACTTCTTCAGATTTGAGACGTGAAAAACGTTGTGAACTCTACTGAGTTCATCAGGAAGGTTCAACTCATAAGCTACAGGACAAATTTTCTTTGTTATTTCAAACGGGCCAACAAACCGTGGGTTTAGTTTACCTCTTTTGCCAAAACGAATCACGCCCTTCAATGGTGAGACTTTAAGTAGCACTCGCTCCCTAACCTGGAAGTCGAGAGGTTTCCTACGCTTATCAGCGTAGCTTTTCTGGCGATCACGAGCTGCCGTCATTCGTTGTCGGATTTGGGCAATCCTTTCCATTGTGTCGATAACGAGTTTCTGGGCCAGTGATTTGGCTGTCGCCAACTTCTGTCCAGGATAGAGGTGATCGGCATTTCCACTCGTACAAAGCCTCGAACGGAACAACCTTGATGCTGGCGTGGTAATTATTGTTGTATAAAAACTCCACTAAAGGTAGATGCCTTTCCCAGCCGTTACCAAAGTCAATAACACATGCTCGAAGCATGTCTTCTAGAGTCTGGATGGGGCATTCAGTTTGCCCATCCCTCTGAGGGTGATAAGTTATACTCATGTCTAGACGTGAGACAGAGGATTCGTGCATCGCCTGCCACACATCAGATGCAAAGCGCGGGTCACGATTGGAAATGATAGAAGTTGGCACTCCGTGCCTAGCGACTACTTCCTTCAAATTGATGTCTGCGAGTGTAGGAAACTTGTCAGTTTCCTTGATTGCCAGAAAGTGTGCAGACTTTGTCAGTCAATCGACAATCACCCAGATGGTGGCGTTTCCTCGCTGGGATCTGGGTAAGCAAGTGACGAAATCCCTGGAAATTTGCTCCCATTTCCATGTTGGGATCTCTGGTTGTTGAAAGTCCTGACAGCTTTTGGTATTTAACCTTAACCCTAGCACAGGTCAAGCATTTACTAACATAAGTCGCTATGTTAGCTTTCGTGTGGGGTCACCAGTACAAGGTCTTGAGGTCCTGATACATCTAATCAGAACCAGGATGCACCGAGTAACGAGACTTGTGTGCTTCATCCATCACAAACTCTCGTAAGTTTCCATAGAATGGGGCCCATACACGTTCCATGAAGTAATAAATGTCGTCTTCCTTGCATTCAAGTTTCTTCTCCATGCCCAGTAGGGATTCTGCATTGAGGTTCTCTTCCTTCAATGCTTCAATCTGAGCGTCACGAATCTGGGTAGGAAGACTGGAGTGGATAGATAGCTGTAACGCACGTACACGCTCAGGTTTGGTATCCATATGACTGAGGGCATCAGCCACCACGTTGGCCTTGCCTGGATGATACTAGATCACGCACTTATAGTGGTTGAGGAGTTCGACTCATCGACGCTGTCGCGTGTTCAACTCCTTCTGATCGAAGACATGCTGGAGACTCTTGTGATCGGTGTAGATGGTGCACTTGGTACGGTGCAGGTAACGTATCCCTATCTCGAGTGAAAACACTACTGCTCCCAAACTCCCAAACCGTAGGTTGTGTAGTTCTTTTTCGTGAAGCTTGAGTTGGCATGATCGCGTAAGCGATGACTTTCTCATGTTGCACCAACACGTAACTTAGTCCTTGGATAGACACGTCACAGTAAACAACGAAATTGTTTGTGCCTTCTGATAACGAAAGAATGGGTGTACTACAGAGTTTCACCTTCAACTGTTGAAACACGGATTACTGAGCAGCCTTTCGAGTTAGAGTTGCGAGGGTTTATGCCTAAGGTCAAGAAAAGCGGGCTTCGCAACGTCAAAAGTTGTTCGTTAGAAGCTAAACATAAGGTTGTTTGTGTGGTAGGGGCTCCATGGTAAGGGGTAGGTATCGTTCGGATTCCTACTAGTTCTTGGAGTAGATTCGGATGTCGTAAAAGAAAACAAGTGGTATATTCTTCAAGGTAGGCTAAATTCGAATGTCGTGACTAGGAACCTATCTCGTTCGTAATGAGTTCTAAGGATAGTTTTCGTGATACCTCCATATCTGTGATATTCATGGCCCATTGCTCCTCGAGTAAGGTTGGTAGAGAGTAACCCCTCCAAGCGAGAGTTCGCGAAGAATGTTGTTAGGATAAGGATCATAGAATCTGGGAAGTATATCCCGAATGGATGTGGAAACATGTAAAAAGGGTAGTCGCAATTGATGCGTAAGCATGTCAGGATCCGTAACAGAGGTTTACTTGATGTCAGGGGTATAACTGGTCCTATACAAGTTTGCATAAGGTTTAAGAAATGAAAAACGCCATTTGTCAAAAGGGGTGTCACGTGGATATATCAATCATAACAAGAATTTACCATCGAAGAATGGTTGCCGCACGAGTTCATAGTGTTAAGATTCATTGAAACCTCCGTCTAATTTGTCGGGCTCGCCCCGCGAAGGATGAATAATTCACTTTGATCCTTGAACTTAGATGAGTGTGCAATTTATCGTGTCGGTAAGCAACCAAATTCGGAGGAGTTTCCTTAGGTCGTGTGAAAGAATCTAAAATATGCCTGTGGAGTCAAGAGGTTTCAAAGAAAGGACGCGAAAACATGTTTAAGGGGCTATGATCGTATCAACAACTCGTCACCATCCTCAAGGTTTCAAGAAGTGATCACCAAGGATCAAAAAGACGAGTTCACCGAGTTTTTTAAAAAAATTGAACACAGATTTGATGGGAGATTATGCGTAAAGTTTCGAAGATGTAGTGCGACCACGATAATGGAGTGAGAGATTTGTCTACGTCGTCAAGAGTAACTAACTGTCGCATTAAACAGTAAGCATCGATCAATGCAATGGCTAGGAGATAGACTAGCTCAGAAGGGAAAACTGTTATGGAATAACTATCCTAGCAATAGGAGGAGTAAGATTATTGTTTATGTCATCGTATTTATCTGGGTGTTGAATAACTTACATCTTGTCTTCTGATTTCCATAAGATGATTGGACCACTTTGTGGAAATCCGTTTGTAGGGTTGGATATGTTGCAATGTTCCTCAGGTTAGACTTAAGATTAGCAACAAGACCGAGTATAAGGGGTCAAAGGAGATTTTATAGCTAAGGCAAGGGATAAGGTGTGAGCGTACGAGAGATTCTTCATAATTCATTTATATGCTGATGTTGAAGGGTTTACCCTAGGATTTCTGATAGGGTTTCAATCGAGATAATAGGTTCTGATTAAAATCTTAGTTTCACTAAGACTCGTACATGAGAAAAAGAAAATAAATAAATAAATAATAACGAGGGATTCCATTGACGATATCTCAATGAGTCTACAAAGATCTTAAATCTAATTGTTGCGTCCATCAACTGCTGGACAAGTTTAACGACACCAGTTAGTCGTTGAATGAGTTACGAGAGATTCTATTGATAGTGGAAGTTTTAAATATGAGATTCACAGGTTAGGACAATTTATCCACACACAGGGTTACACAAGGGTTCACATACATCGCAAATTACTATTACGTGTGCACCCGTAATGATAAGTTGGTTTGCATGTTCACCCTAGTTCCATCTATCTTGTGTCAAAATGTCCCTCAGATTTCATTTTTCGAGTACAAAGCGTAGTTAAAATGATAGAGTTATCAAAAGCTTAGTCAGTAATCCAAATGTTGATAAACTCAGAGCTATACCAGAAAGAGTAATGTGGGATCAATTGATCTGAGGATCTACTCAAGTTGAAACACATCATGAGAATCATTCCAGCGGATTGTAGAGGTAAGAGTGCGCATGGAACAAACATGCACACAAATCGTGACTTCAATAGATGAAACTGGTTCATTAACGTAGGTTACCAAAAAAAACAAGGCAACCGTTCCACCATCCGAGCCAGGTTAGAGTTCAGGTGTGCAATAGGCAAAGTGTTCTTAGTTTCATGGTCAATCATTCTCTCGAAGAATATCAACCAAAGATGTAGAATCGTGCATCGGGAAAAATGATGACATCTCGATGTCAATGGTTTCTGCAATAACATGTGCAACGAACTGCCCTAACGCAGGGTGCCTCACGCTAGGGCCACCTGCTCGGGTTGAAAGAAAGTAGAACTAGTGGGGCCAGGGTAATGTCGTTGGTAGGTAGAGAAAGGACTCGTTTTCGATAACTCAACTCCCAAGAGATATGCATCAATGTTGTATGTCGTCCCAATCATGGACTTGAGAAAGCTCACCATACCCGATAGTACCATCGGTAGGCTCAAGCTAGTGTTTTGCTCATCTGTGTGGTATAGGAAGAAGTACAGATGATTGTGATGGGAAACGATCCTCTAGAGGCTTCGTCTCATGGCCCTCAGATAGGAGTAGATTCATGTTGTTGGCGATCCCACGAACATCGCCACTAGGGATGAAGATACAAAGAGTTTGGTGTGTTCCTCGTCAGTATAGGGTTAAATGGATGATGTCGACATGCCTACAATTTCAATGTAAGTTTTGATGCGATGTACATTGGCATATCATGTATGAGTGTTCTTGTATGTAAGGTATGTGTGTTTGTGTTGGTGTGTGACTAATGCATTGTCTAAGGCTATAGACTAAGTCTATTCTCTAATGCAAATATAGTTCACTATAACCATTGGCTCTGATACCAATCTGTCACACCCTCAAAATCCACATGCGGAGTTCTACTGCGAGGCGCGTGACAAACCAGGATCACAGTCATTAGTCATACTGAACGACCACTAAATGAGTTTAAAATTTTTCTTGTTTGCTCATTCATGAGAAAATACTGTTTATATAATTTAGTTACGGAAGCGTAACAATTACAAAACCATAATAGCTAATGTAATTAAAAGTGATTCCAAAAGTTTGATGGAATCAATGCGACTCCGAAATGCATCCTAGTACTGATATGTGCTACCTTAGCAACCTGAGAAAACATGTAAAATCAAGTGTTAACAATAATGATGAGTGAGTTCATAGGTTTTAGTTCACAAGTTTAAACATAAGTGTTTCCCCACTGGTTCAACCCTGAACCAGTGTCTCATAAGTTACCCTGATCCAACTCGAATCAGATTAATATTATGTAGTTTAGCAGTTCATCTTATATGTTTAGGTAGCTAGCCTAGGTCATGTCAAAAAAGTGTTCGATCCGAAGCTGACGTTGCTGCCCCTGTTGTGCCAGGCCTATCACCAACCATGGCTAAAAAGTTAGGCAAATTCTACACTCGTGACCATCAACGTTCAGTCTAACTGGGGAGACCAGTTCGAGTGGGGCTTGTCGGGCCCAGTAGTACTACTAAAAATTCCCTCGCTATAATCCAATACTAACGGCATCGTAGGTGTTAAGGGGACTGACATGTGATATATGCTCTCTTGTGACCATAACCGTATAACATAACTCTAAATAGAAAGGCGTTACTGTACCGTGATGTATGCCACCCATACATCACTGTAACGTGTACATGTTTTAAATAGAAAGACGTTACTGTACCGTATTATAATCAACCCATATATCACTGTAACGTGTACATGTTTTCTCCCCCTGTGTTTTGTAATGTTAAAGAAATAGGGGCCGTGAACTCACCTTAAGTTGCTCGGTTAGATAAATGTAAAAGAAGTAATGGATGGAACCGCTAATCACGTCCTATCATGTCAACCGGTTCAAAGTTAGTGTGTTAACGCACACTGACACAAAACCCTACGCGTAACTAGCACACCGTACAAAACACAAAACACGTAATGACAAGTTCAAAACCATAATCATGCATGCAAGGTATCACTATACGAAATAACGACCAAAAACTTGTCACAAACACAGGATATCACATACATCACTTAGATACACACAAATGTAAGTTGTCATGTTTCAGCTTGTACATTCATATCTGGGCTGTTTTCGGGAATTTTTATAAAATAGTTCCTATGTTTCAAAAATTCCAATATTTTTACAGAAGGTGTCAATTAGACTGTAGAATTTTGTATAAATTTTTCAAGTCTTGGTTCCTTACCAATTATTTATAAGAATTTATTTACTAGGCTGCAGTCAGATTCGTTGCTTTCTGACTGCACTCCACAAGAAAAATCATTTAAAAATACTCGTTTGTCTGATTGATGAAATTCTAGTTTGAGATTTCTCTGAAAACCTAGGAGTATCTACTGTATAAATTTCTTGACTTAATTCTTTCCGGTTTACAGGGTATGACAGAAAACATTACGTGAATTTTCTGCAGAAAAAACGCAGCTTCACCTGCTGCACTAAATCACTAATTTAAAATAGCAAACGACTTCAGAAAAATGTGATTCCGGTGCCATTAGAAGCGAAAAGTATGTTTTAGGCTTCAGAAAATCGATTTTTCGAGTTATAACGGTTCGTTTACAGCCAACTGAAGTTGGCTGTCTTCGCGCATCAGCTTCCTGTTTAACCCTAAACCTCCACCCGAAACCCTCCTAACAATCACCACGACTTATTATAACGATTTGCAACAGGTTATACTTTAATTATCATGCATCTATAATCATAATATCAAAATCCTAAACATATGTCATGATTTTATAGAGAAAAACGCATCCTATGATTCTAATACCCAACCATATCATCACAAACCCTAAGAACCTCATATTCACCCGAAAAAAAATCATAAATAACAACACTTTTCATAATATTATTATTATACATTACATGATCATGATCGATATCACACAAAATCAATACGTGAAATCATAACACGATTAAAACCCTAACCTTGAAGCGATGATAACTAGTGAACCGGAACTTGCAATCGATCAAGGGAGAGGAGAGTGGGGTTTGTTTGCGCGACCGAGAGAGGGGGGTATGGCTGCCATCGCACACCAAGGGAGGGGATTAGGGTTTGGTTATTTATTTATTTTTTTTAAACTCCATGCACACACATATATGCATTATTATAAATAAGAGGAAGGGTGGGGGCGGTTTGGGCTTGCTTGGGTCGCAAGGGAGTGGGTTGGCGGGTTGGGTTTTGCTTGGTCATGAAGTCGCAAAGTTTCGCAAGCTCGGTTCGGTTCGATTCTCGATTCGGCTAATTTTTAATTCGTTTATTAACTACGTATATTACATCTTGACAATTTATTCGCGACACGGAATTTATAAAATATGAAATCACGTAATTGGAGCGTGACGCGATAAATAACCAAACGTCTAATAACACATAGCATGTAATTCAGATACGATCCGATAAAATTCCCAAACATCGTGTATTCCCGAAATACTAAAGTTAGCGTAATTATAGTGTGCGCGTAATTAATTCTCCAAATCTAATTTGCGTAGGAGTAAATAACGATAAAGTTGCGCGTTTAAAATAACTGAAGAACCGGGATGTCACATTATCCCCATGTTGAAAGAATTTTCGTCCCGAAAATTGAGTAAACGTGGTTAAAAATGCAAGCGCACGAAAGTTCAGTTGGTTAGAATGGTACAAGAAAATCCCAGGCTTCCACACTATCTTCAAAAACAGTTTGTCAAGGATGAAGTGAAATATGTCATTTTGATATCATTAACCAAATAGTGTTTTAACGTATCAACTATATCAAACATCCTATTTATGGAAATCATATAAAATAAAAATAATTAAATGAATAAAGTCAAAAACCATTCTTCAAAATCAATTTATATCAAATTTAAACAAAAGGCTCTAAACATTGCGATGAATCGAACTCACAAAATTACAATATCCAAAACTCTCCGATTGCATAGAACTTTATCTCCAAATCTATCATCGTTTATCTAAAACAAACATAAATACCAAAATTGCAAAGATGTTGCAAATCCAAACACCTCTTAAACCCTTAATCAACGTATGCAAAATTTGTGTTAGTAAATGATCAGTATATAGTCAACCCACAACAAAAAAAAAACAAAGACATAAACTAAAAAAAGGATTGAAACTCTAAAATAAATAAATAAATAAAACAATTTTTTTAGGAAATAGATTACCTTCTTAAGGGTAAGGTCAAGACTTTTGCTGTCAATCTTGATCCATTTTTCAAGAGAAGTAGAATCAGTATGACATTTTCTACATTTAAAGGTTTGATTCTATAACACATTGGACATATAAAAAACTTTACTTTGATAGTCAGTTGTTGTTTCGTTGATTGAGGTTTTGCTAATCAATAGCTTCCTTTATCTTGATCAAATTGCTCAAGAATTTGATTATTCCTTCAAGCTCTTTTTCTGCTTCCTCGATAGCCTCATCCTTTGTTTTTGATTCATCCACCCATGCTTCATTATTGAAGTTGCATTAGATACGGATGATTGATTCAAACTAAAATCATATGAAGTTTTGTCGTAAAAGCCATATTCGAACAATCTACATTATGTCAGGTTAGGCCATGTAACGGGACCCAAAGGTAGGTTCCAAGCGGTCCCCATATGTTCCAAATAATGTATAGAGCTTGGCACATACATAACATAACACACAACACACACACTCGACATATTTCACATTCGGGTCTCCAGCGAATTGCGACCCTTCTTCTCCTTCTTCCACCTATGTTACACTAATCAACACCTGAGAATCCTTGCTAACACTTGGCACAACCTCCTTAAACCTCCATCATTATAAATAGAGAGTGTTTTTGATCCTTTACACTTGCACCATTTAATCTCTCTTTCTCTCTAACACTTGGAGCAGCTTTTGGACTAAGAAGCCTTTTTCTCTGAAGTTTAATCTTCCACTTGAACACTTGTAAGTGTTCTCCATTAGTTCTTTCCTATTATAAGACTAGTTATTAGTCGAAAGTCAAGCAAATTAACTTTTGCTTTAACTATCGGTTTTGACCATATCTGTCAAGTGAAAGTTCGAATCAAACTTTGGAACATGATCATAATAATGTAGGTATTAATCCCTTGTGATTACACCCTCTGGAAATCACATTAAGTAGGCGAAATGACGAATCAACATACATAAAATAAAAAGTCAAAAGTGTTGATTTTGCAAATTACGATAATTGAACTTCTAAGTATTAAAACCTTAAATTTTGACATCGTAACAGTTTATATAACATATTAGTACGTGTTTTATCATGTTCAACTCGTCATTTCCAGGTTAGAGCTCATTTTCTATTCGAAAATCAAACAGTCTGATTTTTGTTTGACTTTTGATTCTGACTCGTTTGGTCAAACTTAGAACCCGATTAAGGCTTGTTATGTGACCACAATATTATAGGGAATAACCCTCTGAGATTATACCTTCTAGTCATATCGTTTGATAGGTTTATTGACAAGTTAATATAATATACTTTAAATTGTCGGAATTGCCCTTATGGCATAAAAATGGTTTTAAAACCAATAAGACTCAGAAAATGACTTTGAAACTAATATTATAACATCATGAAATATATTTTGCCATAATGGACTTGACATAGACCTATTCGACCACCAGATACTGCATATACACATACGACTAGTTTAAATAAAATAAAATATATAAACTATCTGAATCGGGTCAAAACTTTACAAAATCACTTCTAATCAAAATGCTTGATTATTAAACCCATATTACACGAGTCTTTGCACTCGAAAGGATATAAACCATATTATATCTTGTAAATGCTTAATCTAGCAGACCGAGCTATTTATTAAGTTAACCGGTCAAAGTCAAAGACTTATAAATGACCCGTTAACATTCTAATGGATAATAGTTTCCTTCATCACAGACAGAAGCCTCCAGCAAATTGCATCTAGGTTGAGTGTTTTGAATTACTGCTGTGCTAAAATATTGATATTATAAAGGACTAGCACAGGTAAATTCTCTTTCATATTTTATTTTTTAAAGGATTGGGATATAGCACTAACCACTTGGTCGGGTATTGCAAAAGGGCGAATAATGTCCTAGAAATGAAAATAACCCGTTTTAATCCGTATTGCTTGATAACTTAAAACACTTGGGGGTTAATACGACCGTGTCTTGGCTTCCCGACTCATTTAATTGCAAATGGCCACGACTTAAGCGCTTGGTGTAGGCATACACCTGATAGATACTAATGCTATGTATTTATACGATGATTATGAAAATATGGTGTGTCTATTAATCATTTACTGGTATATGATTTCCGGTCCCCGATTATATTGATAAGCATGTAAAACTGGTAACAAGAGATATAGTTTTTCCTAAGTTATTTAAAAATAAAATACCAAATGGTATCAAATAAATTTTGAAACGATTTTCAAAAGAGTCGGTTAATTGTATTTACCAGTGAAAACTAACATATTTTCAAAAGACTAAGCGCAGGTTATAAGCAAATACGGAATAGGCTGGAACAGGCTTGGTCTTAGATATTGGAACTTGCAACTCCACAAAAAGACCCATATTAGTCTCAAGTGGCTTTTTATTTTGATCCGCCTGTGGATATTCACACGAACAACTTGTATAACTTTTATATTTTTAAATTTAAGCTTTTATGTTTATTTACTTTATTTCATCTTTCGCTGCCATTTGTGATATTGTTATCAATCGTCACGTATAAACCCCAAGTCTGGGCCCACCGGGAAATCAAGGTGTGACGCTCCAACTTTGTATTAGTGTGTTTTCATGGGTACCAAGTCACCCATTAGAACCCAAATTGAGGAATCTAGAACATAGATGACATCCACTATAACTCATAATATTCAACCATGATTTGGTTGGTATTATTGGTCATGCATGGGTTGGATCAATCTGTTAACCCTATTGTTCACCAATACACAAATCATCGAAAGGATGATTCAGATGGTCATGAAACACAAATATGTAAGTATCTAAGTTTTCTAAGTGGCCAAATGAGAGCAACTGTAACATTTGTCAAAAACGGGTTTTCCAAACCCGCTCCGTTTTGTAATCGAATATCAAGTTATAAATGTCACGTTGCGTATTTATGGCTATTTTAATTTTTAATGATGCATAATTAATAAACAAACTAACCTATAAAAGTTAAAATTGATAAAAAGTAAAAATAAAATAATTAAAACGAAAATGAGGCTGCCGGGACTCGAACCCGGGTCAGCCGGAAAAGAACTCAAAGCTTTATCACACACACATATCACCACTCCGCCACTTGTTGTTTTCTGTAAACATTAGGAAACAATTAAATTTTATTATCTATCACAAATTTATCCGGTTACGCCAACTGTAACCGAAATCGGTCACCAAACGTCCATTAACGTTTGATAATACGCGGTTTACCGATTATAACCGCTACACCGACGTTTTCAATCAAGTTTGCTTTGAATAAACTTGAATTCTAGAAGTGAATCGGTTTTAATAACCGAAAACTATCAATTCCAGAATTACTTCAATCTTTGTTCTCTCTCACGACTCAAACACACTCGGAAAGCTCTCAATTACATTTCCGCACAATTTTCAGTTCGCCGGAGAATCTAATTGGAGTCGCCAGACTTTCGCCGGAAAACCGTATTCTCCATCAAAACAGTAAGTCTTTCAATTCTTTCGTGGTCTATCAATTGTTAAGCTATTGCTAACTCAAACCTTTCAATCGGAATCAAATTCAGACGTCGTTATCGGATAATTCTTGCTCGCCGAAAAACCTCTGAAAGTTCTTATCTTCCGCTGTAAAACGGTATGGACATTCAAACTTTCTGTTAACTCTTGTTTAGCACTTCAATTCCACAATTAGCTAAGCAAAACTGTTAAATTGCTCGCTCAGTTGAAGTTCATAAAAACAGAGCCGACGCCTTGCCGGAGTTCTGAGACAAATCATTCCTCCGGTATGTTTGCTTCCAACACCGTCTCTGTCATTTCATTTTAGTCTTATGAATGTTGTTAATCGTTTTAAAACAAGAAACAGTTGAGTAAATTGCTGTCTGTAAAAATTAGCGAAGAAGATGAAGTGTGTTAACATTATAAGGTTAATTAAAATCGGGATTATAAACGGGTTAGACACACAGTCCAGCGGTGGACTGTGTGCAAACAATACGCACACGCCGCGAGTTCGATCCCTGATACACACACCCTCTCTGTAATAAGGATGTTTTATTTTTCAAACTGAACCGGATTAACTTACGTTAGATGTTAAGTATAATAAAAATCTGTATATTAACCAAGTTAGACACACAGTCCAGCGGTGCACTGTGTGTAACGTTAAAGCACAGGTCCCGGGTTCGAGATCTGTTGGTGACACCGGTTCGATGATTTAAAACATTTTTGAAAATAAAAGAATTTTGAATAAACTGAGTTAGTATATAAATATAATTAAAAACAGAATTATTTCGGGTTAGACACGTAGCTCAGTAGGTAGAGCTGCGTGCACGCGTACGGGAGGTCACGAGTTCGAACCTCACTCAGTGCAAACATTATAAACGACCGAACCGGTCATAAAGTCAAAGTCAAAAAGTCAACGGTCAACCCAAAAAGTCAACATATTTTTATATTTTTATTTATTTAGTTTAATTTAAAAATCAATTAAAAATACTTAAAAATAATGTTTTTAAAGATAGGAAATAGCCTTAAACTCACAAAAATATACCTAAAAATCCTAATTAAAATTATCAATAAAATCCACTCATTTACTATATTTTTCGTTATTATTTAGGTTAGTTAATTCTCGTTGTACAATTCTTCCAACTCGTGCGCATCTCACCATCTCCAACCAAACGCACCCAATGTGAGTGAATCTTTACAAATTCCCCGTTTTAATCATGTTTTTGGGGTGTATCATGTGTCTTGCCATTTATTACAATTAAATCATTGTGCATACATCATATCATGAACAAATGTGTATTCAGTTTGTTTCAACTGTTGTGTGGTTATTGTTTAGATTTAATTTATTATTTTCAGTACATGCAATTTCATAGGCCGCCGCTCCCCATTACATTATGAGCGTTGAGCATGTTCCCTATTACATTATGAGCGTGAACCTGGCGTGCCAACATACGATCGGCTCCGTTTGATTGAGCCTTGATCGCACAGACATTTATCATTTTCAGTACATGCAATACGATCGGCTCCGTTTGATTGAGCCTTGATCGCACAGTTTCATTCATGATATTTATTGTATGATGTTGGTATGTTATTGTATGTTATTATATGTTATTGTATGTTATAGTTTGTGATTGTTATTGCTACTGTTTGATTATTTACATTTGCTCACTTATGATTATGCACAATTTTTCCTTGATAAAATAACAAGAAAATCATTAATAAATGTTTATCTAACAAGGTTCACTCGCCAACTTATGTTGACCCAAAAACCCCCATTTTTACACATGATACAGGTGAACCAACTGCAGCAAGAAACACATAGGATTGGTCTAGAAGAATAAACTGGTTTAGAGCTTGGATTGTTTAGTTGGTTATCTTTCTTTGTATTTGTATGGACATGTTTGGATTATTGAGAATGTAATATTGACTTTAATAAATATGAAACATATTAGTAAATATCATGAGCTTTGGTGATAACCCAATTATGCCCCGACTCTTATTCCGCTGCGGGTCGGGGTATGACAGATTGGTATCAGAGCCATGACTATGGGGATATAGGATAGGTTATTAGACCCTTAGAGCCTATACTATAGTTGATTAGAAATTTTTAAGATTTTTGTGTGTTACATGCCAAATTTCATGATGTTTATATGTTTATGTTAAATGTTACATTCAATGTTATGCAAGCATGTTCATAAGTACATATTAGTATATAATGACTATCATGAATCATATTCTCATAACATATCATATCCATGAAAGCACACACCACATCATTTTTATGATTGCTTTTACAATGATTTTTGTATTTTCAAATCTCATCAAAGTGAGTTCTCATGACGGGCATGTAGTAACTGGAAGGGTACCAGTACCGGTAGTCGGAACGTCCTGTCTAGGCTGGCATTCGTATAAATCCAAAATAAAGGACCAGTTTGCCTACCTGGGGACTAACGATGAGAGTACAAAGTACCTATTAGGCCAAAGCATGCTATACCAAACGTCGTGTGAACTAACCCCACTTTGAGTTGTCACTGTGTCTACACCTGGACACATTCCGACCATACATCTCATAAACATATTTTGTGGTTTGCATTCGGGTGATGCGAGTGTTAAATCGCCAATACTAATGTGAATCCTACCAAACCAATAGTCATGGGGGCCCACATGACTATACAGGTGAAGGTATGGGGGACATTTGAGGTCCAACATGAGCAAACCCAAGACAACCTATGGATGTAGTTGCATTATTGATATTTATGTTATTTTCATTTTCTTAAAGACACATGACACCTAAAAAGACTCCATAAACTCACAATCTTCTTATGTATGTTCCTGTAGATGTCGGCTAGACAACAACGAGGGGGTAAAAGATCAGGAAGGTCTCACGAACGTTTGGCCACACAAATCGTGAAACAAATGGCCGCGGTGCTTCCTGACATTGTGGTTCAAGTACAACAAGCTCTCGCCACAAATCCCACTAATCCTCCCCAACAAAATGACCAGAACATCGGCAACCCTCCTACCAGCAAGTGCTCATACAAACATTTTGCAATCCTCCTAAATTTGAAGGGACCGAAGGTGTCACTGCTCTCCTCCACTGGTTTGAGGAAATGGAAAACACCTTCCTCAACTGCGATTGCCCTGAGGATCGCAAGGTTCGATACGCAACCGGGAGACTATTTGGGGTAGCTCTCACCTGGTGGAATACTGAAAAGGGGAAGAGGGGAATTGATGATGCAATGGCCTTAACGTGGGAGGAGTTAAGGGAAATCATGACGAGGCGATTCTGTCCTAGGAGTGAGATTAAAAATTTGGAGGACGAATTTCATTCTTTGAAGCAAAAGGAGGGAGATCATACTTCCTACAACAAGAGGTTCTTAGAATTGAACCAAATGGTCCCTAACTTGTTTACCCCAGTGTACCGCTTGATTGAGCATTATATTCGAGGTCTTCCCTCGAAAATTCAAGATTCAGTTCTCAGCACTTCACCAGCAACACTTGAAGCTGCTATGGAACTAGCGACATAACTGACCGAGAATCGAATTCGCAACGGTAAGTTTAAAGAGGAGAAAAAGAAAGCCCCTGTTGAGGGCCAAACTTCAAACCATTCCACCTCCTCCTCTAAGTTTGCTAACAAGAGGAAGCGTAACACCAGAAACTTCGTTGTTACACAAACCAATTTCCCTATCCCTGCTGCACCCATTACCCAAGTCACCCCTTCACCTGCACCATACAAAAGACCATACTCTGGCCCATTACCAAAATGCAACCGTTGCCAATACCACCATTTTCCTGATCATCCTTGCCAACATTGCACCGGCTGTGGTCGCGCAGGTCATACTGTTCAAACCTGTCGCATGCCTCAGCGAACGAACCGCCACCAGTCTTCAACCCAAACCCACCAATAAATAATGGGTCAAGCCCAACAACCCCTACTATTACCACCTACCCAACATTTAGCCCAAACATACTACCAACCCAACTATTCCATGGTACAACCTATGCGGGCTTGCTACAATTGTGGAGACCCAAGCCATTTTAGAAACACTTGTCCAAGGTTGGTGAACATTATTTACGCTCAAGCCCAAGCCAACCCAGTGAATCAAGCTAACCAAGCTCCTCCACCTACAAGAGGAAGAGCTTTCAACATCAACGCTAATCAGGCTAGAGCTGACGGCAATGTGGTTAACGGTACGTTCCTTATCAATGGTAGTTATGCATCCATGTTGTTTGATACTGGCGCGGATAAAAGTTTTGTGTCCTTAGAGTTTGAACCCATCCTAAACCAAAATCGTGATAAGCTCATGGAATCCATAACAGTAGAAGTTGCTGACGGGAAACCAGTCTCATTAAATTCTATCATACGCAATTGTACTCTCATGTTAAACGATCACAATTTTCTAGTTGACCTCATTCCAATGAAGTTGGGAAGCTTTGACATTATAATTGGTATGGACTGGCTCAGCCAACATCAGGCTGAAGTTGTATGTCGCGAAAAGTTTATACGCATTCCTCTTTCAAACGGTCAGACTCTACGAATCTTTGGAGAAACCTCGTCGAAAGGGCTCAGATTAATGTCCTGTCTTCAAGCTCAAAAATATCTTCGCAAGAATTATGTCGCGTTTTTAGCTCATATCATCAAAAAGGGAACCATGGAGAAGAAACTTGAAGACATTCCTGTAGTAAAAGATTTCCCGCAAGTTTTTCCTGACGACATTTCAGGACTTCCTCCAGTAAGAGAAGTCGAATTCCGTATTGATCTTATACCTGGTGCTACACCCATTGCAAAGTCTCCTTATAGGTTAACCCCCTCTGAAATGCAAGAGCTAGCCAGTCAATTGCAAGAGTTGACTGACAAAGGGTTCATACGCCCTAGCTCCTCACCTTGGGGTGCACCTGTCCTTTTTGTAAAGAAGAAAGATGGATCGTTTCGCATGTGCATCGACTACAGAGAACTCAACAAGTTAACAATCAAGAATCACTATCCATTACCTCGCATTGATGATCTTCTTGACCAACTTCAAGGTGCCAGCTGCTTTTCAAAAATCAACCTTCGATCTGGTTATCATCAACTTAGAGTGCATGAAGAAGACGTCCCAAAGACCGCTTTTCGAACTCGTTATGGTCATTATGAATTCATGGTCATGCCATTTGGTTTAACCAACGCTCCAGCTGTCTTCATGGATCTAATGAACAGAGTCTGCAAACCCTATCTCGATCGTTTTGTTATAGTCTTCATCAACGACATCCTCATTTATTCAAAGTCTAAGTCTGATCATGAGCAACATCTTCGACTCATCCTTACACTTCTAGAGAATGAAAAGCTTTACGCCAAATTCTCCAAATGCGAATTCTGGTTAAAAGAGGTACAATTCCTTGGGCATGTAGTCAATGACAAGGGAATACATGTCGACCCCTCAAAGATCAAAGCGGTACAAGAATGGCAAGGCCATGTACACCAACTGAAGTAAGATCTTTTCTTGGTTTGGCGGGTTATTATCGTCGTTTCATTTCAAACTTCTCACGCATTGCTGTACCACTCACGGCTTTAACTCATAAGGGAAAACCTTTCATATGGGGACCCAAGCAAGAAGAAGCCTTCCAAACCCTTAAACAAAAACTCTGTGATGCACCAATCCTCACTCTGCCTGAAGGTTGTGATGACTTCGTGGTTTATTGCGACGCGTCAGGGCAAGGACTAGGCTGTGTTCTAATGCAAAGAGGAAAAGTTATAGCTTATGCTTCGAGACAACTCAAGACTCATGAGAAGAACTACACCACCCATGACCTAGAACTTGGAGCCGTTGTGTTCGCTCTTAAGATATAGAGACATTATCTCTACGGTACTAAGTGTGAAATATACACTGACCATAAGAGTCTTCAACATATCTTCAATCAAAAGGAGTTAAACATGAGGCAACGAAGATGGGTCGAACTTCTAAACGACTACGACTGTGAAATTCGGTACCACCCTGGCAAAGCAAATGTGGTGGCTGATGCACTCAATCGAAAGGGTTATGCGAACTCCATTCGTCTTCTATGTTCGCAAACATAACTGACATTAAAGATCAAATTCGAGAAGCCCAACATGTTTTAGTAACGGAAGATGATGTACGTAAGGAGCTGTCCTGTGGAGCAGAACTTAAAATTGAAACTAAGTCTGACGGTATTCTGTACTATCTGGATCGCCTATGGATTCCTGACCACAACAACCTTCGTGAATTTCTTATGAATGAGGCTCACAAAACACGATACTCTATACACCCAGGAGCCGATAAGATGTATCAAGATCTTCGATACATCTATTGGTGGCCTGGAATGAAAAAGGATATTGCTGTTTTTGTTTCCAAGTGCCTTACATGTTCCAAGGTGAAAGCTGAACACCAAAGACCCTCAGGACTTCTGGTCCAACCTGAAATACCTGTATGGAAGTGGGAAAACATAACCATGGACTTCATTACCGGGTTACCTCGCACTTCTGGTGGGTATGACACTATATGGGTAATCATTGATCGATTTACAAAATCAGCCCACTTTATTCCTATCCGCGAAGATTTCAAGAACGAAAAGCTAGCTCGTATTTATATCAGCGAAATCGTAAGCCGTCATGGTGTACCGTTAAGCATTATTTCAGATCGTGATGGTCGTTTCACTTCACGAACATGGCAAGTAGTACAAGCCGCCTTGGGTACGCGATTAGATCTCAATACCGCCTACCATCCTCAAACTGATGGACAATCTGAACGCACCATTCAAACTCTTGAAGATATGCTTCGAGCATGTGTCATAGACTTCAAGGGAAATTGGGACGCTCACCTACCATTAGTTGAATTTTCGTACAACAACAGCTATCATTCAAGCATCGGCATGGCACCTTTTGAAGCCTTATATGGTCGTAAGTGCCGATCTCCGGTATGTTGGCACGAAATTGGGGAAGCTCAAATCACTGATCCAGAATTGATTCAAGAAACCACAGACAAGATCCATCAAATTCGAAACAATCTTCTAGCGGCTCAAAGTCGTCAAAAGAGTTATGCAGATAAACGACGGAAGCCTTTGGAGTTTAACATTGGTGATCATGTACTTTTAAAAGTATCACCGTGGAAGGGAGTAGTTCGTTTTGGTCAAAAAGGCAAGCTAGCACCACGCTACGTAGGACCTTTCAAGATACTCGAAAGAGTAGGACCTGTAGCATACAAGCTTGATCTACCAGAAGAACTCAACAGGATTCATCCCACATTCCACGTATCAAACTTGAAGAAGTGCCTCGCTGATGAAAACCTCCACATTCCTCTGGAAGATATTCAGATTGATGAATCTATGCATTTTATTGAAATACCTGTAGAGATCATGGACTTCGGAGAAAAACGTCTTCGACGAAGTCGCATTCCAATTGTTAGGGTACGCTGGGAGTCGAAACGGGGACCTGAGTTTACTTGGGAACGTGAAGACTCAATGCGTGAAAAATACCCGCATCTTTTTCCTACTACTGCTACTTAAATTTCAGGACGAAATTCCTAAAAGTAGGGGATACTGTAACATTTGTCAAAAACGGGTTTTCCAAAACCGCTCCGTTTTGTAATCGAATATCAAGTTATAAATGTCACATTGCGTATTTATGGCTATTTTAATTTTTAATGATGCATAATTAATAAACAAACTAAACTATAAAAGTTAAAATTGATAAAAAGTAAAAATAAAATAATTAAAAAGAAAATGAGGCTGCCGGGACTCGAACCCGGGTCAGCCGGAAAAGAACTCAAAGCTTTATCACACACACATATCACCACTCCGCCACTTGTTTTCTGTAAACATTAGGAAACAATTAAATTTTATTATCTATCACAAATTAATCCGGTTACGCCAACTGTAACCGAAATCGGTCACCAAACGTCCAAAAACGTTTGATAATACGCGGTTTACCGATTATAACCGCTACACCGACTTTTTCAATCAAGTTTGCTTTGAATGAACTTGAATTCTAGAAGTGAATCGGTTTTAATAACCGAAAACTTTCAATTCCAGAATTACTTCAATCTTTGTTCTCTCTCACGACTCAAACACACTCGGAAAGCTCTCAGTTACATTTATGCATAATTTTCAGTTCGCCGGAGAATCTAATTGGAGTCGCCGGACTTTCGCCGGAAAACCGTATTCTCCATCAAAACAGTAAGTCTTTCAATTCTTTCGTGGTCTATCAATTGTTAAGCTATTGCTAACTCAGACCTTTCAATCGGAATCAAATTCAGACGTCGTTATCGGATAATTCTTGCTCGCCGGAAAACCTCTGAAAGTTCTTATCTTCCGCTGTAAAACGGTATGGACATTCAAACTTTCTGTTAACTCTTGTTTAGCACTTCAATTCCACAATTAGCTAACCAAACTGTTAAATTGCTCGCTCAGTTGAAGTTCATAAAAACAGAGCCGACGCCTTGCCGGAGTTCTGAGACAAATCATTCCTCCGGTATGTTTGCTTCCAACACCGTCTCTGTCATTTCATTTTAGTCTTATGAATGTTGTTAATCGTTTTAAAACAAGAAACAGTTGAGTAAATTGCTATCTGTAAAAATTAGCGAAGAAGATGAAGTGTGTTAACATTATAAGGTTAATTAAAATCGAGATTATAAACGGGTTAGACACACAGCCCAGCGGTGGACTGTGTGCAAACAATACGCACACGCCGCGAGTTCGATCCCTGATACACACACCCTCTCTGTAATAAGGATGTTTTATTTTTCTAACTGAACCGGATTAACTCACGTTAGATGTTAAGTATAATAAAAATCTGTATATTAACCAAGTTAGACACACAGTCCAGCGGTGGACTGTGTGTAACGTCAAAGCACAGGTCCCGGGTTCAAGATCTGTTGGTGACACCGGTTCGATGATTTAAAACATTTTTCAAAATAAAAGAATTTTGAATAAACTGAGTTAGTATATAAATATAATTAAAAACAAAATTATTTCGGGTTAGACACGTAGCTCAGTAGGTAGAGCTGCGTGCACGCGTACGGGAGGTCACGAGTTCGAACCTCACTCAGTGCAAACATTATAAATGACCGAACCGGTCAACAAGTCAAAGTCAAAAAGTCAACGGTCAATCCAAAAAGTCAACATATTTTTATATTTTTATTTATTTAATTTAATTTAAAAATCAATTAAAAATACTTAAAAATAATGTTTTTAAAGATAGGAAATAGCCTTAAACTCACAAAAATATACCTAAAAATCCTAATTAAAATTATCAATAAAATCCACTCATTTACTATATTTTCCGTTATTATTTAGGTTAGCTAATTCTCGTTGTACAATTCTTCCAACTCGTGCGCATCCACCATCTCCAACCAAATGCACCCAATGTGAGTGAATCTTTACAAATTCCCCGTTTTAATCATGTTTTTGGGGTGTATCATGTGTCTTGCCATTTATTATAATTAAATCATTGTGCATACATCATATCATGAACAAATGTGTATTCAGTTTGTTTCAACTGTTGTGTGGTTATTGTTTAGATTTAATTTATTATTTTCAGTACATGCAATTTCATAGGCCGCCGCTCCCCATTACATTATGAGCGTTGAGCATGTTCCCCATTACATTATGAGCGTGAACCTGGCGTGCCAACATACGATCGGCTCCGTTTGATTGAGCCTTGATCGCACCGAAATTTATCATTTTCAGTACATGCAATACGATCGGCTCCGTTTGATTGAGCCTTGATCGCACAGTTTCATTCATGATATTTATTGTATGATGTTGGTATGTTATTATATGTTATTGTATGTTATAGTTTGTGATTGTTATTGCTACTGTTTGATTATTTACATTTGCTCACTTATGATTATGTACAATTTTTCCTTGATAAAATAACAAGAAAATCAATAATAAATGTTTATCTAACAAGGTTCACTCACCAACTTATGTTGACCCAAAAACCCCCATTTTTACACATGATACAGGTGAACCAGCTGCAGCAAGAAACACATAGGATTGGCCTAGAAGAATAAACTGGTTTAGAGCTTGGATTGTTTAGTTTGTTATCTTTCTTTGTATTTGTATGGACATGTTTGGATTATTGAGAATGTAATATTGACTTTAATAAATATGAAACATATTAGTAAATATCATGAGCTTTGGTGATAACCCAATTATGCCCCGACTCTTATTCCGCTGCGGGTCGGGGTGTGACAGCAACCAAGACGTATACATACCTAACATGAAAGACGATGTGTGGTTGATTCACTTTGATTTCTAGGAAGCTACTTAGATAACTAACTAAGTTTCTCATGAGATATGTGGAATCCAAGTTGTGGAAACAATGTTCCAATGTTCACACCTTTACCATAACTCAAGTCCTTCAACATTGAGAGTTGGGGAGTTGATTCGGTTTTCCTCATCTTGGAGTTGACTTAGGATCTTTGTATAGTAAGAAATGGAGGTGTTTGAACCTCATACTTTTTGGAAAAATACCATAACTCAAGCCCCTCAACATGCAGTTTAGGTGGGGACAAGGTTTGGTACACGTTCATCCAAGAAAGACAAGTAAAAGTTGAAGTATGAAAGTTTAACAAAACATAATTTTAATCTCACATTGGACATCAAATGTGGTGATATTCTAACTTAGTTTACCATGGTAAACTTGTGAACACATTTCTAGAGGTGTTCCAAGTGATAAGAAACAAGAAAAGATGAAGAAGAATGAAAAGAAGTGAGGTGAAAGCTCACTTTTACACTTGGGAGTATTCTGCCCAATTCTTGCAATGCCTTCATGACTTAAGTGGTTGTACAACAATGTGTTGTATAGTTATGCATGTTAAAGTTCATAGTAAAGTGTCATGTTATGTTATACAAAATTTTGTTATGTAATGGTGTGCCCTATGTGAATTTTATGATTATTGGCAAATTTTTAGTATGCATACCAGGTAAGAGTTGGTTGACCAGAGAGTTTCTAGATTGTGGCACAGATGATGGCTCCCACTGGAAGACTGGCACCTCGTTTGTCCCTTAATGTTATGTTTGTTTTTAAGACAATTGTTTTAAAAATCTATTCTACCATTGGATGTTATGTTTAAAAGTTTCTACTATTTAGTAATGAAAATTTTAGGGTTCAAAGGTTAGGAAAGCTTAACATTTTCCAGATGTATCAGGTTGATTTGGTTTTAACCTAACGTACACCCTTGTATTCTTAGTTATAAGGTTTTAAGTGCGATTTGAAAATTGTTCCACTTTTTGTTAAATATAATTATTGGTATCACTTACATTTTAAAATAAGTTAAAGTATCCAAATATTATATTTAATGAGACTTCTAGATATGGTTCTTTTAGCTCTACCTATTATAATTCATTGTACCTATCAATGACTCATATATTATCATCACATAGACAATAATCCCATTAAAAATTTGTTAAGAATTAACTTAAGATTACTTGGATTTATAGAATTATCTTAGAAGCAAATACAAATCATATTTCGTTTAAAAACTTTAGGAATCATTTAAAAAGTGTTTTGTGACATCCAATAAATTTTAGAGAGAGATAAAATAATAACCTAAATAATATCAATTATAATGAATACATATAAATATGCTAACAAGCAATCATTTCTTTTTTAATTCCTTTGTTTGTTTTCAATTTACCGATATAATATTCCATAAAGAAAAATGCTGATATGAGTCATATATGTGCTAAACTCAATTATCTTGTTTAATTTACACGTGCTAATATAATTAAAAGTGTTACTTATATGTATGTATTGTTTTAGTATATGCTAGTTTAACTTTTTTAAATGTTAGGATCTGTTCTTACAGTTTTTAGGAAAAAATGTAGTTTGTATCATAATCAACCTTTATCTTAGAAGGTTATCTTGTTACAAACTTGATCACCACTACTCTAATTTTAGAATAATACATATATACAAAAAAGAAAAGTCGGACCAACTCAATTTATAATCACTCTAATTGCTATCACTTATTTATTATCCTAAGTAGAAGGGTGCCTGCGCAATGGGTTGGGGGGGTACAGACACTACCAAGGTGTGCATTGTTCGTTTATTATCCTCAACCACAACAAAAACTGAAGTCATCATTTAGTCTATTTTATTAATCAATCTGTTTTTTGGTTAATCGGTTTGGTTTATTCGGTTATATAGACGGTTTTTGGATTGATTCGTTTAATTTTACTTAATAGCCAAAACCAAACTTATGCTACAACTTTTGCTTAGAAATACATAAAATTTCGGTTAATCAGTTTTATTCGGTTTTTGGTTTGATTCATTTAATTTCGGTTACACTATGGGATGGCGACTTGGTGGATATACCCTCTAAGTTAAACATAAGCAAAAACATGTCTAAGCTCATAACCATAATCCATTATCCATCAAATTTAATCGGAATTACATAAAGTTTTTATATAAAATGCTAGGTGAATAATCTTTTAACCTTATAAGTTTGAAGCGGAATTAGGTAGAGTTGTGGATTCTTGAGTATGAGATCCATAGATAAGTAACCTATTTGAACTTAATGAATCACGAATAAGAGCTTGGGAATCGACGTCTGGGTTTAGGTGGACAATATACCTACAATCCTAGTAAATGTATTATTAAATTTGATAACAAGCAATTGAATAGATTGAAAGCCAGTGATTTGATTGTGATTTCATTGTAGATAGTTTTTCGGGATGAAAAAAGATAAGTGTGGGAATGTGATGTTTTGGTAACAATATGTTGCATTTGTATTAGTTTCGTACACGTTTTAGCATTTTAATGCGTTGTTTTGTATAGGTTTATTTTACTTATGTTAGTGTTGGGTTTTTCAGGTTTAACGGGTGCTAAACGATGGAAAATGAACATAAACGGAGAAATTTGGAGTGCGTGGGTCGAACGAGCGTCCGGAAATAATATGATGAAAAAGAGCCTCCCCCGCGCCACACGGGGGAGCACTTGGGTCCTAGCGCGTGTCGCGTGGGAGCCAAAAAGAAAAAAAGTTTATTGGTTACCTGACTCGCCATATGACGAGGGAAGATGACCCCTCTGTGTATCGCGGGGGAAGTCCGACGTGGAAAAAGATGTTTTTAACCTAAATTCGTTTAGGGATTAATTCATTCAGCAATTAACCTTCGTTTACGAATCCTGAGCCATGAAAAAGGCGATTTTCTGGCATTGTTTAATCTTCCAATCCTTCATGATTTCTTGTGCCGGTTCAACATCTGAAGTTGTGATGACTTCCATGTGCGGCTAAACCACTTGTGACTTCTCTCGGATGAACGATTGTTTGGTTTTGTACTAATACTTTTTTTTTCTATATATTGAGGCTGAGATATCTTGATCGCTCGTGTTGGATTTGATAAACGTTTTTATATTCAAATTGTTTGTCTTTTATCAAATGCATTGTTGGTTCTTAGGGATCGTTAGCAGGTTGGTAATTCAGTGGGAAGTTAGTACATTTTAACAGATCATTAGGTTGTACAGTTATTATTAAAAGCTGTCTTTAAATATTATTCAAGTTCATTAATTCTAAGGCCATGTCTATGTCTATGTGATGTTTAGATTATTAATACGGAATTCCGTGCTAAAAATACAATCGGGATTTCGGGTGTGGGTTAATTTTCTTAATCCGATAACACTTTCTCACTCAATTTTCAAGTTCTTTCAATCAATCAATCAAACCAACCCCCCCCCCCCCAATTTAGTTCAATAGTCAATTAATTAGTAAATTGCTAAACACTGACCACAAATTACTTGTGGATATGACCTTACTTACCAATACTATTTAAGGTATGTAAGCTACCGAATACTTGTTTTTAATTAGCTCACGACAACATCAAAACACATGAACTGATATGAACGGTTAAACGGTGGTACAAAATGTGATTAACAGTTCAGTTAATTTTAGTTAAACGATGGTACAAAAATCAATAACCGATTTTGGTTAAATCGGGTTTAGTTAATCGGGTTTTCGGTTAATTCAGGTTTTGGTTGATTCCGGTTTGGTTTTGTCTGTTTTCGGTTTGGTTTTGGTTAACAATTCAAATATTGCTCACCCATAGATATTGATAATCACGTAACATATCATTTTTTAATAAAAAAAACTATAACAATACTATACTTAAATTAATGAAAATTACAATACTCATTTCTGTGGTGTAATTTAAAAAAAAAATTATTAACGTACAAGAAAGTTATCACAGTTTAAAAATCATGTGGTAGTTAGTTGTTTTATAAGATGATAAAGTGTAACTTGTAACTAATTATCTATAATTTTTTTAAAGAAGAGAAATTAAAGTGTAATTAAGATGACTGAATTAAAGTATAATTAGTTTTAAAACTTAATTTATCATATTTTAGATTATACTTTATGTATTAAAACAAAAAATAAATTCTTAAATTTTGGTATTTTAAAACTTCCTTCTTTAATGTATTATATAATGCAGATATTGACATTAAAACTACTATATTATGAAACAAATATCTTTGATGGGGCTCACTAACAATGATAGCATGTTTTTTCATTTTTTAATGGTAATTTTTTCTTTAAATACTTACATCTATTAAGAATTGAAGCTTTGTCTCCCTATAAGAGATAATTCCTCTTTAACCACTAAGGTATAACCTAAGTGGCATGCACGTTTTACACTCGTTTTAAATGTTAGACCATTGGTACCGCATTGGGTTGAAATGGTGAATGAAATTTGTTCTAGAGACCTTGAATATGCCGAATAAGACATGAAATGGTTGGCATGACGTGCGTTTGGATTTTGATCTTGCATTCGACATATGCATGCCCACTTTGTTGACAAGCGTATACAATTCATTTTCAAAAGCAAAATAATCACACGTGCTACTGTTTTGAAATGATCACATGTATACCAAGTACCCAAGTACAGTAAAATAAGTGTGTGAAAAGAAGTTCCATGGCCGACTATGACAAAATAAAGTTTTAAAAAGATTCCACATGGTGTGAATTACGCTACTTTTGCGAAACAAGAACACAATATAAAAAGATTATTTGTTGCATTTATTATCTTCTTTTTGAGAGAAAAATATATACATTAGAACACAAAGAATGATTTCGAGGGTATTGGATACGAAGGATATTTAGAAACATATATTTAATTAATTATATACGAGTAATTAACAAATACATAGTTATAATATATATGTAAGATGAGGGTTAATCGGGAACCACAAAAAAGTAGGAAGATGGAAACCGTTAAAAAACTCAATTTTACATGTAAAAATAGTTTTTTACCTAATGTTTGTTCGAAAATTTTGTAAATAAACACACATAAAAGTTGTTTTAATATAAAAACTTTGAAAAAAAACAGTTTAAAAAACCTTTAAAAAAACAAAAAAAGTTACAAAAAAATATTTTTATATTTAAACAGCTTCTACATGTATTTATATGAAAAAAAAACTCTGAATAAATTGTATAAAAATATTTTTTTAATAATTTCTTACATGCACAATTAATGATTACCTGAATTTTCATTTTTTTAGTGTTTTCTATTAGAACCAACCCTATATATGTGTATATATGTATATATATTTTTTAGTTGTAAGCAAGCATACATTAAAGATTTTAAGAAGATATCAGACATGCTAAGAGATTTTCAGCATTTTGAAAACCTAGATGTTTAGAAAATCAATACACAACCTACGTACTTTATCAGTTTTGGTTTAAAGATTTTGAGAATATGATTTACGCTCGCTACTACGGTATTTGGTCGTGACAACTTTACGAATGAGTGACCATATTAGGAGCTGCGTTCATCGGCAAGATATATAATTTTTTTAACGGCAAATTTGGATCACTGACGGACCACTAGAGTATTATCATGCCTAGGGGCGGAACTCTAGTTGTGAGAGCCGTAGCACGGGCTACGGCTCAACCCCGTATTTGTAGTGTGTTTTTTTTTCGATCTTATACAAAGGACACCCCTAAAAAAATACGAGGATACCCCTAACAAAAAAAATAGGATACTTGATATTACAAATATCCGATTTTTTATAAGCCAAACATTTTTACAACCCAAAAACTTAAAGAAATAACTAAGCTCGAATGATAAAATACACCCACATTAACATTAATAGAATTATAGGAGGCCCAATTGGTAAATAACAAAGCTTAGCCCAACTGGTGATATAATTAAAATGCGACAATTTGGAAACCAAACGTCAAAGAAGCCAGCTTTGGTTTTACCGATTGCAAACACAATCGTTAAAAGATATTTTTCTAAATTGAAGCTTGTCAAGACGGATCTATGCAATTGAATGGACCTGATTATTTGAACAATACTATAGTTTGTGCGGTCGAAAAAGAAACTTTTGGTAAAGTAAAAGACGACGATTTAATAGAACGATTTAAATCTATGAAAAAAGAAGAGGACAAATCTATTAGGCGTTTGTTTTACTTTATTTATTATCGTTTTATTTACTATCGTTTTTTATTATTGTATTATTGCACGGTAAAAAAAATCCAGGATACCTCAATTTGTGGACTAGCTCCGCCACTGATCGTGCCACCAGCGGAACCACTCAATCATATTCATCTCTGCTAGACATAATGTCTATACACCAATTCAGGAGGAAACACAATAAATTTGGGAAACCTACTTGTGAGAATTGAACCTAAGACCTATTGGCCACAAACTTTTATCACACCTCTAAGATGTCACTAGGCTATAAAGCCATGGGCTCGATAAGATATTAACGATCACTTTGCTACTGACGTTTAGTGGTTATTTACAACAGTTAATTAGCGACTTTTATACGACTGACTGACGGTTAGTGACTGGTTTAACACAGTTGTTTTAGCAACTTTCATTTTCAAATTTAATTTCTTATCTTATCTACCGAAATTGATTGAACTTCAATATAGTTTCTAGTTTCGTAACCTTTTACAAGAAAATATCAATATTTAATTTAGTTTTATTTTCTGTACTTTTTGCGATGTTTATGTGATGGATGAAAACTTTGAACTTGTTTTTTAAAATTTTTAAATTCAATTTACTTATTATGATCGTATGCGGTCGACAAATTTCAATTTTTTACATTAGTTTTTACAATTATTTTACCATATTGGTACATTAATTTCTGCCTTTTTACGACAAATATAATTAAGATTAAAACAAACAGAACCTAGGTGCCAGTTACAAAGTAAACAATAAAAAAAATCATAATCTTTACTCTCAAGTATACGAGAAACTACACCATTAAGATCATACTGTATTCTTTAACTTGAATCGGCTCTTTCACCCACAAAAAAAGCTTGGGGTTTTACGTCAAATAATCGAGATATTAAGATCGGTTTATTTTAAAAGATCTTGTCATTAATTCCGAGCCTTTCATATGCAACAACAAGCAATATAAATACTAATTACCTTCCTGTTGATATCATTAGTTTAAATATTGTTATGTGGCTCCAGAAGAACCTTGATCGAGAGAGCATAGAGAGGAGGAAGTTTACACTAGATAATAATCTTTTGCATGTATTTCAATGAGATATAACATCTTAATTGAGTATTTGAGTTAAAGGTAAATTCGCCTGACCCCTCTCCAAGCCACTTCCATCCATAAGTTCTGCAATTTCATCACCCAACAGTAGAGTTCTTTTCCATTAATTTCACACTAGAGCCAATAATATTTCTTATTTAAGTTGTTGGTTTTTTTTCTTATTTTTATGTGAATCTTTTGTGTAAATATTTATGACCAAAACGAAATGGTCACAAAGTTTGCTATTGTTATACGACTGTGATCGCTATGCTTGCACCCGTTATGATTGTGATCGCTATAATTATGACCCACTTTTTCTTGTCATAATGCACTTGTGGTTATACCAATGACAATGAGAACTATTTTCAGATATATTAATTATTATGAATTATGAATATAAATTAAATAATGGATTGTGATCGCTAAATAATTTAATTTATAGGAATAATTGATTTTAATAATCCTAACTATTAGCCGTTGGCCGACAACGGTCCAAACTTTAAAAATAACCAGTGGTGGTCCCACCTTTTCATATATTTTAAACCAATGGACCTTTACTGACTGAACCTTAATTTCTTTTTGCCCTCTTATCATTTTCGGTTTAGTAAATGTCCATTGATTTGCAATATATGAAAGGGTGAGAACACCATTGGTTATTTTTTAAGTTGGGACCGTTGCCGGCCAACGGCTAATAGTTAGGATTATTAACATCCATTATTCCAATTAAACTAAATTATTTAGCATCCTTCAAATTTTAAGTATTGACAAGATTGGTTCTAACATTTACATTATTTTTACTAATCATATATCTTCAAGTTTTCATAATATTCAACTTTAATCTTTCATTTTTTTATTTTTTATTTTTCTAAATTGTATTCATTCCTGGTCTAAAACATACAATTATTTGGGGCAATCACATGTTTTCAAGCCCCTATTATTTTGTCTCTGATGTAGTGGGTAATGGACCATCTAAGGCAGTGGGTATTAATCTATCACTTGGATTTAGAATTTCACTGCAAATCGACTTGGGTTTTGAAAACCAATCAGAATTTTGATTTCACTCTAATTTTGTTTCCACAATTTCAATCGATTTGCAGATTGGTTTTTGAGCACTTCGTTTTGGAAACCGATCCACTAGGTTTTGCTACTATCACACCTTGCATTGATTTTTATTTTGATCGATATCATCGTTTATTTGCTATATCACAGACCTGTTAATGGATTTTTGGCTTATTGTAGATTCAGTTCGATGGATCATGGGAATACAAGATTTGAATTAAACGAATTGATAAGTTTGTTGGATTGAAGTTTCATGCATTATAAACATTAAATATTTTTAATTATATAATTGAGATTAAATAAACAACATGAAAATTTATAAGGGTGCAATTTGACAATTTATAAAGTGGTTTTTTCGAGGGTGTATGAAAAGTAACAAGGGGTATGTTTAGCACACCCCAATTTAAATTGTAAAAGGATTGTATTACTGGCACACTGGTCTTTAAATCAACACCCTCAATATGGATTATATAGCTTTTTTAATATTCAATAAAAACTGATATGTCAGATTTTGTATAGTGGACTGGACCTATACGGTTCATATAGTCGTATTGAATTAAGTTCTTTTTTTACAATTTTTTGTACATTTATCTATAGTTTTAACACAGTTTTCTAATATATACATAGGATCAAGATCAAGGGAACCCCCACAAAGTTTTATCACACCTCTAAGATGTCACTAGGCTATAAAGCCATGGGCTCGATAAGATATTAACGATCACTTTGCTACTACGTTTAGTGGTTATTTACGACAGTTAATTAGCGACTTTTATACGACTGACTGACGGTTAGTGACTGGTTTAACACAGTTGTTTTAGCAACTTTCATTTTCAAATTTAATTTCTTATCTTATCTTATTTTTCATGATTACGACCGAAATTGATTGAACTTCAATATAGTTTCTAGTTTCGTAACCTTTTACAAGAAAATATCAATATTTAATTTAGTTTTATTTTCTGTACTTTTTGCGATGTTTATGTGAACTTGTTTTTTTTAATTTTTAAATTCAATTTACTTATTATGATCGTATGCGGTCGACAAATTTCAATTTTTTACATTAGTTTTTACAATTATTTTACCATATTGGTACATTAATTTCTGCCTTTTTACGACAAATATAATTAAGATTAAAACAAACAGAACCTAGGTGCCAGTTACAAAGTAAACAATAAAAAAAATCATAATCTTTACTCTCAAGTAAACGATAAACTACACCATTAAGATCATACTGTATTCTTTAACTTGAATCGGCTCTTTCATCCACAAAAAAAGCCTGGGGTTTTACGTCAAATAATCGAGATATTAAGATCGGTTTATTTTAAAAGATCTTGTCATTAATTCTGAGCCTTTCATATGCAACAACAAGCAATATAAATACTAATTACCTTCCTGTTGATATCAGTTTAAATATTGTTATGTGGCTCCAGAAGAACCTTGATCGAGAGAGCATAGAGAGGAGGAAGTTTACACTAGATAATAATCTTTGCATGTATTTCAATGAGATATAACATCTTAATTGAGTATTTGAGTTAAAGGTAAATTCGCCTGACCCCTCTCCAAGCCACTTCCATCCATAAGTTCTGCAATTTCATCACCCAACAGTAGAGTTCTTTTCCATTAATTTCACACTAGAGCCAATAATATTTCTTATTTAAGTTGTTGGTTTTTTTTCGTATTTTTATGTGAATCTTTTGAGTAAATATTTATGACCAAAACGAAATGGTCACAAAGTTTGCTATTGTTATACGACTCAAATATGTGTGATCGCTATGCTTGCGCCCATTATGATTGTGATCGCTATAATTATGACCGATTTTTCTTGTCATAATGCACTTGTGGTTATACCAATGACAATGAGAACTATTTTCAGATATATTAATTATTATGAATTATGAATATAAATTAAATAATGGATTGTGATCGCTAAATAATTTAATTTATAGGAATAATTGATTTTAATAATCCTAACTATTAGCCGTTGGCTGACAACAGTCCAAACTTTAAAAATAACCAGTGGTGGTCCCACATTTTCATATATTTTGAACCAATGGACCTTTACTGACTGAACCTTAATTTCTTTTTGCTCTCTTATCATTTTAGGTTTAGTAAAAGTCCATTGATTTGCAATATATGAAAGGGTGAGAACACCATTGGTTATTTTTGAAGTATGGACCGTTACCGGCCAACGGCTAATAGTTAGGATTATTAACATCCATTATTCCAATTAAACTAAATTACTTAGCATCCTTCAAATTTTAAGGATTGACAAGATTGGTTCTAACATTTACATTATTTTTACTAATCATATATCTTCAAGTTTTCATAATATTCAACTTTAATCTTTCATTTTTTTATTTTTTATTTTTCTAAATTGTATTCATTCCTGGTCTAAAACATACAATTATTTGGGGCAATCACATGTTTTCAAGCCCCTATTATTTTGTCTCTGATGTAGTGGGTAATGGACCATCTAAGGCAGTGGGTATTAATCTATCACTTGGATTTAGAATTTCACTGCAAATCGACTTGGGTTTTGAAAACCAATCAGAATTTGGATTTCACTCTAATTTTGTTTCCACAATTTCAATCGATTTGCAGATTGGTTTTTGAGCACTTCGTTTTGGAAACCAATCCACTAGGTTTTGCTACTATCACACCTTGCATTGATTTTTGTTTTGATCGATATCATCGTTTCTTTGCTATATCACAGACCTGTTAATGGGTTTTTGGCTTATTAGATTTAGTTCGATGGATCATGGGAATACAAGATTTGAATTAAACGAATTGATAAGTTTGTTGGATTGAAGTTTCATGCATTATAAACATTAAATATTTTTAATTATATAATTGAAATTAAATAAACAACATGAAAATTTATAAGGGTGCAATTTGACAATTTATAAAGTGGTTTTTTCGAGGGTGTATGAAAAGTAATAAGGGGTGTTTAGCACACCCCAATTTAAATTGTAAAAGGATTGTATTACTGGCACACTGGTCTTTAAATCAACACCCTCAATATGGATTATATATCTTTTTTAATATTCAATAAAAACTGATATGTCAGATTTTGTATAGTAGACTGGACCTATACGGTTCATATAGTCGTATTGAATTAAGTTCTTTTTTACAATTTTTTGTACATTTATCTATAGTTTTAACACAGTTTTCTAATATATACATAGGATCAAGATCAAGGGAACCCCCCCCCCCCTCCCTGAGTTGTGAGAACTTAAAGAGCTCGACCTTCCCGTGCGAGTTTTGCCCCCATTTTTTTCACACCCCTATATTAAAATGTTTAGCATGACTGCCATAAAAAATTTCGAAGTCGTGTTTTTCGAC
>CAMTDV010000319.1:0-30868 GCA_947069175.1 Scalesia atractyloides
ATGACAACGATACGACTGGGTGACTGAGCCGAATGATTGCGTGTCAACTGGGCGCGAAAGATTTGCAGCAGCCGCACATTGGCAAAGAAGTTGATGTCCATCAGCTCTCTGCACGTCCGCATAAAGTTTGCGTCGGGCGAGAAGGGCAATATCGCCCCTACACCGGCGTTGGAGTACCACGTACTTTACCCCGCGAAATGTGTAGCTCTGATTCGCATTCGGTTCTGTGCGCTTTCCAGCTCCGCCACCTGCCGCGACACGTGCTCCGTACCCGTCTCCGTGCTAAGATCGGCCTGTATGGCGTGCGCAAGGGCGCCCCTGCCCGCGCGGCACTGAAACCGCTGTCTCCTCCAGCTGACTCACATTAGGGCCCGACGAGCAACACCGCACAGCCCTCGCGCGCGCAGTACAGTGCCAACTCCCGCCCCAGCCCACCACTGGCCCCGGTGATCAGAACCGCACTCCCCGGCTCGAGTCGTTGCCTACCACAGAGCAACCGCCGGCGCAGCAAGCGCGCAATCACGACGAGAGCAACAGCGGTGAGAACGAGCGTCCGCATCGGGGTCATTGAGACAACACGAAATCGACAAGAGCGACACAAAGATAAACAGACGAAGCACTAAAGCAGTCAGCTTGGTGTAAAACGCTAGACTATAGTATGCAACGTGCACACACAAACATAAGCGCATCCAATCCGCAGATGAAGATGTTGTAATGAATGATAGCAATAACCAGAAGATATGCATACAATATGGGGTGCCCGGGGTGTATAAGTATGGGGCATTAATGTGCAGCTGCTTACATTCGTACATGTTTATATGATTATAATTGATTAGCTTGCAACATATTGAATGAAAACGAACGTCGAAAAACGTCACCACGCATCCCATAGTGCATGATGACTGAATAGGTGCGACAATGAGAAAAAAAAATCGACACAATCATATCGTCCATAGTTCTTGTTGTAACAGCTATACATAGCGTGATAATTTTATTTACTAAGTATTGTAATACAAATAAGCATTCAGTACAGCGTATGCACTTACCCACACCGCCTCGCCTCCTTTGGGAAAGTATTACCAAAAGATACGTTACACTTGTCTAAAGAAATAGAGATCGATAGATAGATAGATTTACGTATATTTTGCTTTGCAAATCGTATAGTGTTGTATTCGATAGATTGTTGTGTTGTTTTGTAACTTTGGCCACACCCACCCGACGTATACGCTCGTCACAAGTCGTCCCTCCTTAAGTAGTCTAGATATATAGATATGTATATATATGTGTACTCCTGTATATTTCTTTTTATGACGGTTCTCTACACTCGTTGCATGTCGCCAAAAAAACCATTCACCAAGTCGGCGCGAAGACAAGACGCACAAGAAGAAGAGCTAAATGGTCACAGCGCATCGCTTGGTTCCAAATGTTGGTTGGGCACATCCTGACCCTTTTAGGCGATGAAGTACGATCTCCCGCTGTTTGAAGTAGCGCTTGCCACAAGCGGTGACGAACACCAGGTTGAGAAAGTAACACACACTAAATTGTTTGCTGGCGTTCATGAGCGTGGTGTCAGCTGAGGAACCGCGCCTAGTAAAATACGTATCGGCACTACCTCGCCCACGATTGGCGTGCCGTCCATGATCTCGAACTTCTGCAGTATTTCCGTGTTTGTCGGCTCCATGTTAGCCACAGACGCGATGGATGAGTCGTGGACATACTCCTTTCGCACAATACCCACCTCACCGAAACTCAATATCGATGTCGGCAATCTGAAGATGACCACACCAAAAACACGCTCCGTTAGGTGAAAGCTTTGCTTATTGTAACGGAATTCAATGTGCAAAATGTCCTTCACCCCCACCTCCATCGACATCGACTCGGGACCGAACTCGGTCCTCAACGAAGAAGCAGCTCTTTTCCAGTGGCCGCCCGGCGCGGGCGTGTTGTTGTGCCGCGCGCTGCCGCTTACGTTGCTCACCCACATCTCCTCCGACACGTAAATATTCTTGACCGGCCGCTGCAACGGTCAATTGACCGTATAAACCACGCTCGCGCTGTTGCCGTAGACGACTCGAGGGGCTTGACGACGTCAAAGTCGAACTCGAAGCGGGCGTGGCGCTCAATCAACACTCGCGGGCGAAACGACGCTCCTGTCGCAGAAAGGGACAACCGCACCGTGTGATCCTGTCGGGTCACCACCACACCGACCAGCTCCACCGCAATTCCACTGAACGAGTACTGACTGCCCTTTGGCATGAGCACCGCCGCCCCGCCACCGGCTCGTCGCTGGTGTACATCACCATCATCTCCCGCCGCTGAGGCGTCTGTCATCAACCCTGCACCATCGTGTCCACGGACTTCCCCGTCAGCTCGAGCCGCACCTCGCAGCCGTCGACGCGTCGCAGAGACGACCGAGCATGGACGTCCCACGCTCCTTGAGCGGGGGACGACTTTGTTGCAGCATCTCTCTTGGCACGGGAAGACGATGCTCACGTGCGTTGGCCTGCAATCACAATCTATAACGATGCACCTCAACACGATCGCCCCACGTACGTGTGCCTAAACGTAGAACACCGCCACTCAAGTACAGACACAATCTTGACAAAATCGCATCACTTCAATCGAAACTATATCACCTGACGCACGCAGCGTAACGAATGGACGTATTGTAATGTTGTGTGGGTATGATATGGGAAATATGTGATGGTGTCATGCACAGTGAGCACAAGAAGAAGATACATGGAGTGCAGCAAATAGACTAGTCTGGCATTCTCTACATGGGCACCATGTGAAAAAAAAAGCAAGGCAACATTAAGATCTTTTCAGACCCACCACAACACAGCACACGCCAGTCGTATCGCGTACTCGTCACGATATGTGGATAAACATCATCAATGTATATATGTTGTATATACAATATATATTTTATATGCATTAGCAATGTGAGGACATATACACATTTCATTTTATAAAGATAAATTATTATAACAACGTAGTGATTTTGTCTATACACATTATTTTCACAAGAGGCCTCGAATGGTTTAGTCTTGTGTATACCTGTGTCCATGTACAAGATAGTAATGATCTGACCTGCACATGCGTGCATGCATGCATACACACGCAAACGCGTAAATAATTACAGTACAACACATATGGTGTGTACAGCTAAAACGGTGTCGGAAGCACTGAATTACAACTCAAAGAATTCATTGAATGCTACCCACCATGTGCACACACACATCTAACAGCCCACATCTATGTCGGTAATGCACATACTCGCCCCTCTTCGATGCAGCAGATATAAACTACAATTCGTTAAATAAGGTGATGCACACATGTTCAACATACATCTACACTAATATATGTATATTGAATATAGTATTTATGTGTTGTGATTTAACTAAACGACAATGCAAAGGCATGCACCACCATTGCTTTCACCAGGTTTCCACACGTATGTATCTACGACACACAGACACACACAGACACCACGCACATACATGGTGCATTATTTTTCGGCGCCATTGGCTCGCATCAGCACAGGTGCGCTTTCCGTAGTGTGTTCGGTACGGATGCGTACTGGGTATGCGTTATGACAAGAGACAAGGCAAACACGTGTGTAGTGACCGACGATGGTGTGGTGTGGAGTGATAGGTTGCCATCGCGATAACTCGGCAAGAACCTGTCCTTTACGGACGCGGCCCCTCAAAGCCGAGATGCCGCCTGTGTTATCTATATTTGTGAGGCTGCCTTCGCCTACCCCGCCAGTCGGCTGTGCGGCAGAAGTAGCCACTTTCTGCTGCCGTGCCTCGTCCGGCTTGCGAAAGCTGGAGCCCAGCTTGCGCGCAAATTGACGCAGAAACATCCATCGCGCGTGACGGTTGCGTGCGTACATCACCCACACACATCACGGCCGCTCACGCTGCTCTGGGCTCGGTCGACCGGAGGCGCAGAAACAATCGCCATCTTGCTTCGCGACGCACTCCCCGCGCGAACGGAGTCTTGGCATCGCCCCGTTCGGCGTCGGTGGCATCGAGCTGATACACCAGCATGCGCTTGCGTAATGAGTGAGGTGCGCACCATGAAACGTTCGTTGGGGGTGTTGCTAAAGATGATGTATTTATGCACCAAGTGACCGGGTTCATTGAGAAGCGTGCCAAACGATACCCATTGGGTAGTAGCATTGTGCGATGCGGCAGCGTTGCCACTCGGCTCCACCTCCGCACCGCCCTCGGTCCGCCGCTTGCCTCGCGACCGGGTAGCTGGCACAGCGACAAGCACAACGAGGAGACACCACGACCACTCATACCACCAACTGCGAGAACTGTTGCCAACACCCGCCGCCTGATCTTTATTATTATCCTCATGCACCTTGCTGGAGCTGCTCATCCTGACGTGGGCGTCCGTCGCATTCGCCTGACAATCTGTGTTATTACTATTGCTACTACTACCACTACTATCATTGTTCTTATTGTTGTCCATATTCTCGTCCCGGCTGACATTTTGTCCGTGTGTTTGCTACGGTGGTTGCGTAGTACGGATTCGAATTAGGATGGTTGTCCTCCTCATCGCCTCTCCTCACTCGTGTCGAACCTTACGGCACGTGACCCTATTCATGCGAGACACACCCACCTGCCTCGTCAGCCGCCCCTCCCCCGCACTGCACAGTGCTCGGCGATGTCCGGTACACCTCATCGTGGCTTTCGGACGGCGAGTAGGTCGCCCCATATGGCGCGCTCCGCGGAGTGGTCCGTGTGGCACACGTCACCCATTGGGTGCTATCCACCGCATCGCTGCCGACACCGTAACTTGCCTGTGCATGTTGTTGTACACATCCTCCTCCCATCGAACGTGTAGGGAGGACCGCAGCTTCATTCGCAAGGACAAGCGCCTTGCGGGGGGAAGTGGCTGCTCCGGCGCGCTGGGTTTGCGGCGGATAGGTCATGCCATCTGCTCTTGTTGGGCGTCCAAGATGGACAACATCGCACGAGATATAAACAGCCCGTTGTGACTATGCTCACTCACACAGCTGCCATCCTCGCCGTAGCCCGCCAGTGCGCCGTCTTCACGTCGCTCAAAGCGCAACGGCAAGGTCAGCACATACCTCGAATCGTTGATGGGCCAATTCGCACCACCGCCGGCAACCGAAGTCGCGTCGACACCCCCGGCCGCCGACAAGCAGCCGCCGCTGTCCGCCTCCAGAGCCGTTGTGGACTCACCCGCGGGTACGCCCGCCGGTGTGAAGGCCTCCTCCTTGGCGGGAAGCCGCTGCACAGGACGAGGAGGACGATGACAGTGACTTGACCGACACGAGCCGCCTCGGCGGTGTCGTGCGTGTCGGAGATGCACGTCCCCTCCATCGCCACATCCTTCGCCGACGAAGGCGGTGAGGTGTGCGCTCGGACCGAACTTGCCGGGTGCGGCCGGTGGCGTCCCCAACTCGACACAGGTCTGCTCCAGCGCGCTGTACAAAGTCATCCTCGTGAACGGCATTCGATGCACCGCGCATGTGTACATCACGCTCGTGCTGCGTTGCAACGGCCGCGGTGGTGTAGTCGGCCGTGACGGCGACGGGATAATACATCTTCACTGCTTGGGATGACAGCCCACGCACACCGCGTGCAAACAACAACCGTCAGCCGATGTTGGTCGTCGTCACAGTCGGCCCGATGCCGCAGTCGTCGTTACATCCGTTTGTGTGGGTCCAGCACGACTCGTGCACGAGATGCAGCGGTGACGTGGTGGTGCACCGAGTAGCAGCTATACAGTGAGGACATGAATCGCAGTCGGAGTGGCCGGCACACCGTCGCCGCCCTCATCGCGCTCTGCACGAATGCCGCAATCGACTTCAAGAGCGACTACGGCGCTTCGCCACTCCTTTCCCGCCCATCCTCTCCGTAATGTTATTAGCAGTGGTACGCTCGTGGCCAAAGTGATGCTGTCTTTTCGTGCACGCATGGCACGCTCCTTTGCTCGATGCGACAGACCGTCTCCCTGCCCACTGAGCGAGTGAGGGATGCATGCGGCACTGAGAGCGACACGGTGTGCACATGCTTCGTGTCATCGGGGAGGTGTAGTGAGAGCGTGGGGGTGAGGGTATAGACAGGGCACGCAAGTCGCGATGGGATCGACTGTGTCGTTGACCGTCGGTACGGGTGTGGTGTGTTTTTGGGGCGCCGTCATCGAGTCAGGCAGAGCGCTAAAGCGGTGTGGATTTTGTTTTTTGTGTGTGCGACAATCGAGGTGGTGCTAAGGGTGTCATTCTCACCATCGTCGTTGCGCCGGGTACGGTGGGGGTACGGAATGATGTCCGTGTATGCGTTTCGACTCCAACGCCACACAATCCGCCACATAACCGTCGCCCGGTACCACCGTACCGCAGGAAGCACGTTGTCGGGCTGACGAAATCGCTGAGCTTGTGCGCCTGCAGCATCCTTGATGAAGCAGAGCTTTTTTGTATGCGCACGTCGACAATCGGCTTGGCGACCTTCCACGCATTCATCGCAGCCCCAGCCACTGTCGAACACAATAGTCGCGCATAATCTCGGGTAGATGTTCTGCACATGTTGATATTTCCGAAAAGAAATTAATCGCACCGAGGTGACACCCGATACACTGTTTCTTACCAATCAGAACACCACCCGCATCGATCCACCCCGAACCTTGGCGATATAAGCGTCTCCCCAAAGCGCGCAATACCACGAATGACGTTATCCTTTCCCACATCGGAGAAAAGGCAGCACCCCAGCGGGTCGATGCTCATCCACCAACGGCATCCATTCTTGTCCAGCCCGTCACGATATACCCACATTGCTCACTCAGCTTCACCCCTCATCGGCTGGGGATGGTTTTGAGTTTTTTTGCATGGCGAAAATTGAGTAGTTACGCATGCGCGCCCGCTGCTCCGGTTGCCATTTTTTTGCTAATCAAAAAGCGGTAGATGAGGTCACAGTCGCTGAGCTTGTACACGTCGTCGAACGGCACACATCGTCCAAGCTGACGACGAACTTTGACATTGGCCGCGCTCCTTCTCGCCCAGGCTAACGGTCCCGAGTTCGTCTGCTGCGCAATCATCTCATACTGGACGGCCCACGTTGGGCCCATAATCACCGCTCACCAGTGAAAAACTATATCGTAATAAAAGAAACAAAGCGCAGTACATTAAACAAATCGTACAAAGGATACTTCTCTTAATTAAGTCAGCTAATTATCAAAACGTACGTATATGTATTCATGGCCAAGTGATAACATGATCACAACCTTAAAGTGACTGCACCGACTTGAAGTTACTTCACCTTCTTAAAGCAAAGAGAAACATGGCACTCTGCCTAAATAATTTGGTGCAAACACTTCGCTCCCGCGCACAGAGAACCATGAAAAAAAAAATGTACAATCGGACGCCATATAAAATATATATGTACTACTGACGAAAAGTTAGCGTTGCGTTCCTTCTGAATACTGTGCATTCATACCACTTACACGAAGATAGTGAAACGAATGCACCAAACTATCAACCTTTTTTTTTCAAATAGCGTGACAAAAACAAAGAGAATAACAAGAATTTTATTCATTACTATATATAGAAGCATATACACACATTCAAATCTAGATGGCAAAATGAGAAAGCTACAACCGTCGAATAGATAAAGAGAGCGAATCAAATTAATGACAGGTGAAGAAAAGATTTGAAGAGATTAAATACCTTTAAAACTATGTAAAAGGAAATGACGAATAGTTGTTTGCTACACAATAACAAAAAAATCAGATTTTATAATTTAGAGTATAAAATTAGTCAACAATAATTTTTTTTTTGGGGCATTACTACAGAAAAGCATATATTTTATTTCAAACAAAAAATAAATTAGAGCTGGTACAAATAAAAAGGGTAGGGTTCGGATTTATCTTTGCAAAAGTGTGGCATTTTTAAATTTTTTGTACGAACGTTTAGCCGAACCCCGGTACTGACTTTGCGCTCGAAAAATAGCTACTGCTATTTGTGTTGATTTCTGTGTTCGCTAGACAATCACTAAATTCATTCATATGACCAAGTTAAGTGTTAGAAAAAGTTCAGTGAATGCAATACATGCATTCCCTGTACTATATTAAATGAAGGGATAGACAACAGCAAAGAACACAAAAAATATACTTGTTTAAATCGATCCGACGTAGCGGTGCAACATCTAGGTAATTCCAAAAGAAAGTAAGTGTGACTTTGAGCAAAGGAAAATGGCGCTCGAACAAAATTTTTTGAAGGCAAAATAGTGTAAAACAGTGAATGATTAAACAGCTATTATTTTTTGTAGAAAAAAGCGTGACACCGCAGCAATGTACATACCAACGGAGTCTATTATAAAATAAATATATTTATATAAATAGGACATCTACTTACTCGGCTTTAGCACAGTCATAGTGGCCCCGTGATCCGCAGGGACTAAGAAGGATCGTGGATATGTGATCCGTACAGCCCAAATTCGTAGGACAACATTGTCATACAACAAAGTCGAATACCCGTCCAAATCATATGAAAATATATATATTATATATATAATATAGTAAAAAATAATATTGAATAGGGAACACTAGAAAATATACGGGGAGGCTACGTAAGACATTTAGGCTAACTTCTGCACAAGCCATGATCAGTTATACACAGGTCAGGCTTACACACCGCATTACCGGGCGCTCTTCAATCGGCGCAAACTGAACATAGGGCAACAAAAACATTGTATGTATTCACACGTAGCATACATTCCGAAGTATAAGAAAGATTTTGGCACAAAGTCGTCACACACAATTAGGTCGTACCACTCATGGGTGAAAAAAAGGGGATACGCCAGATAAGATTTCATGTCGATAGCTCGTTAAAAAACAACCTTGGTATTTAATGCTTAATTATATTTAATATTATATGATACAACAGAAATTAATTAATTATGGTAATCTTTCATTGGTCCATTTCATCAGCTGCGTAACGCCGCCAGTCGGCTTTTCAGCTCCCGTCTTCGGAGTCGTCTTCTCCTTCTCCTGTACCTTCTGCTGCATAGGCAGTGCCGACACGCGTACATTGGGTTTTCTGCATCTTGTTCTGCATCCACTCCACAACCTTCTAACCTCTTCTCAAGCTCAAGTCGCTAATATCCTCATTCCACATCATCGATATTATCGTTGACCACTCCTCTATCATTCCCGCTCTTCATCATCTCCTTGGAGCACCTGCATCGTTTTCGCGCCGGCCGAACTTTGACCAACCGCTCATTGACTTCTGACTCGCTATCTCACGACATGGATCCATAACCTTGCTTGGGCGGCCTATTTTGCAGCTGCATACACCCGAGCTCATCTGAGAGACATTGATACAGTCGATTCACCGTTTGCGTGACCTCACCAGCTCCCTCGCCACCAGCGCACCGCTACGCGGTCCCTTTTGGCCGCCCCCGCTTCATTGTCTGCTTATCCGAGCTCACACGCAATTTGTGCGTTTGCATATTCAGCTTGGCTGCTCCTTGCGCAAGGTGCTGTCCATCAGCACCTTCTCCTCACATGTTTGAGTGTGCAGTATTTTTTTTCAGCATCGCTGTAACAAATTACCGTAAATAATAAATAAATAAGGAGAAAGTATAACACAACGTCATATAATTATACATGCGTTTGGCAAAGACAAAAAACCCTTTACCGTCGTGCAACCTAGTCGAATGTCAACAAGAAGTTGTGGAGGAAGATTGACGGTAGGTGTATTCATCATGCATAACAAAAACAAACAGCCGATGTCACACAACTGAGTTTTGATGTGACAAAAATTTTTTTTAATAAATATAGCGGGCTTTCATTTGCAAAAGTACTGCTCATTGTGCATTAAACCACACACACAAATACACACACCAGAGAAAATTATAACCTTTTTTAACTCGTGGTGACTGGTGACATATCATTATATACAGAGTACACACCTCGGTATAAAGCGATCAAGCGAATAATACTGTAATGACAGTATTCATTTTGCCCGTTCTCCTTGGCTGTGCAGTGGTCATTTCTCTGGTGGTACCTGTCACTCTCCGTGCACGATATGCTTGCCGTGAGTGGATTGTACCGCGTAAGGACTAGTGTGTACTCGACTTACTCAGTACCTGACAACACCCCTTAAACCTGTTCATTTTTGTTCTGTTGCACGCTACTGTCCCGAATAACTGACCAAAGGAGACCTTGCCTAGAGGCGGTTGCAACGTGTAGCAACACGGATCATGTACAAACGCAAACGACAGGCAGCGGTTGCGACCGCGCTCACCGACGGTGTAGCGGTGCATCTACCCGCACGGCATCTCATCATCGTTCCACTAACGTGAGCGGGTACACAGCTCCACAACCGCTGCCGCACGCGCCGTTATCGTGAGGCACGGGGTGCGGTCACGCGGCAACCCCGGGAAAACACCACCGCCGCAACCGACAGCGACGGCACTGAGCCCGTGTCAGGCCACCGAGATAAAGCAACTCAGTCGCGGGGATATGTCGATGCGGTCCGTGTACGCGTGCAGGAAATCTCGCGAACGGCGCATCTTCGAGAACAAGGTAAACAGGGTCGTTATTCCGTACATGACGATCCGGCACACGCACGTGGGACGTGGGTGACAGTCTAAAGGCTATGGTCCACCAAGCTCATGTGACTAATGCACAGCCGAGCGCACCTGTATTGAGGTCCAGCCCCATATTCGATTTGATGCGGCCCTGCAGTCGCCTTCCGAGTTTACCAGTAACCCCGAGTAACTTTATAACATCCAGCTGTGTGCCATCTACCGAGGAAACGTGTGATGCACGGACAGGCACACCGGCTTGCTAAGCTCTTCAAATAGCGCCCTCGTTGTGGTCGCGATCGAGATTGTCACAAAAATGCGCGTAAAACGCGCGTATTCTGCCATAGTTTTGGGTTTCCGTAGTTGAAATTAATTTTATCTGAGACTATCCATTCTCACCGACGCCTGTGCACCGTGCTTTGTCAAAATATAACACACCTGGCGGCGTCGGGCATCAGCTGTACACCAAGTTGTCCGTGCATTACATGGGCTTGCCGAGCATGGCGTAGGCAAGATTCCAAACCAAAACTCGACTACTCACACCAAAAAATTAAACCACGACCAACTACATCCGCAACAAAAAGTTGATCGTGAAATGGGTAAACATACGAAAGAGATGGGTGGACAGCAATCAATACGGTAAAATAACAAATTGAATGACCATAGCGAGGCGGTCACTTGAGCAGACAATTACGGAGCGAAGTATTTTTTCGGAAAGCAAAACAAGCGCCCAAAAAATATATCACATCACCTCCCGAATAGTAAAAAACTCCTCGACACAAAAGTAAGAGGAGTAATAACAAGTGACGAATTCAGACTATTACCCATCACTCGTCGACAAAACAGAAAAACATATGTTATGTCAAAATTTCTTTCCGAGCGCGGCTACATACACTCGCCTGCTCACGAAAACATATAAACATATACAACGCTGTACAAGTCGCAGTTTTGAATACATAATTTAATATAATATATGGATTTTGTGATTGATGTTTTGTATTGACAGCCAATACACTTTCTACCGTCATTATTTTTTGCGCTTGGCAAGTGTGTTTCTTGTCTGACGAATCGTATGACATATACATACACACATCAAAAGAAGAGCCATATTATATATACTCATATATGTATATAAATGCATATAAAATGAAGAGTGAGACAAAAAATCAAGTTAGGTTCATGACGATCTTTACTGAGCAAATCGACGTTTGCCATCGTGTCATGAGAGATTACACATGATCAATACCAAGTCCATACGTAAATCCGCTCTACACCCAACTAACACATACAAAGCGTACAGTAGTGTACTTTCACTCAGCCATTCACGCGCAGTGAGTAAAAAATGAGAATTTCATATGCCACATATGCGTCGAGCAGTGAGCGTCCTCATCGCCAGCGGCAGCCCATTCGCGTAGACCAACGTGTGGCACCCAGGATTTTGGACGAGCAGGACTGAAACGGCTTGGCATAAACAAGTCAGTTAAGTCTAAGGCTTTCACAATATGAACGTATTTACCCTGATCATCGCCTACACTTATTTGAAACGACCCCTCTAAAACGCGCTCGCCGACGGCAGCTCGATCTCGCGCTCGTTTGTTGACAAAATCAAATACTTGTAGTTCATCGTACTAGCTATATCCTCGAAAATGATAGGGCGCAGGAGCAATTCGACGCGATCGCATGAACTTTTTTGCTCGGGTTCACTAGTTGCGTTGCCAGTTCTTGTCATTTTTCGAGTGTCTTGACACAGTGGTAGCGATGCTCAAACTATCATAACTGCCACAAGGTATATGCTCGTTAAGCGCGCCGACTTGTGCTGTCCAATATCCCATACATGCCCCCACCGTCGGGTGCATACCCAAGGTTTCCATCGCCAAACTGCTGTATGCGTCATAGTACTCTGGGATGTTTTTTGTTCTGGCACAGAATGAATACACTTTCCTTCTTGGGCAAGTGGGCACCTTCTGGTAGCAAAGCAGCGCTGCACGACTAGCATTGCGGTAATTACTGGGCAACGATGAATACGCCAGGAAGTATATATAATATATATAATATTTAGATAAGGCTTGTCTAGTTGGGGTGTTCGGTGTTGCAGGTCGGCTATACTGATGCAATGTCAACGCGCACAATCCTACTGACAACGTGAAATCTGTGTTGCCCTCCTTCTACTACACTAAAAAATTATCGATATTCTTTTACAAAAAATAGGGACCCAATCGTGATGAAGCGCAACTACCACAAGTGCTTTGTTGCTTTCAGTGGTGAGCATACTATTGTTTTTCAAAACGTGACATATATATTTATGTTTGTTTTGCACACGAATATAAGTGCTGTTTCACATAGACTGAAAATGTGATCAAACATTTATGTCTTGTAACATCACGCATGATTCAATGTGAGCACTCCCGTCAAACTAGAGTCAGGTACTCTGTTTCTCACACTTGATTCGACGGGTGAACACAATGCATCCTCCTGACACTCACCTGAAAGCAGTGGCAGACACCAAGCGCTCGTCGACAGTTACACATGTCTACTCTTTACCATGTATGGCACGTGCAGCTCGTACATGTTTGACATGGAGGCGTAGCATTGCACTGGTTATTTGCTGGGAATGTAAATTTTTGTAATATAAATATAATTGTCGTAAATGAACATACATACGCATTCATAATGAGCATAATATGTGCGCTCGAAACATATCCGTCACATAGCGCTACACTTCCCTCAGCAACTAACATACCTATCCGCATGGTGTTAATACCGTATCAATTCATTGACCGAAGTCACATGCATAAAATAAAAAGAAAAAGAGTGTAACATGTATTTGTACACATGTACATATGCATATGTACTGTACACCCGTACGTACATTGTTTGAATGCACATATACGTGATATGCACGTTTCAACTCATGTACATATACAACCGCTTTTTGATGAGCGTGCGCATCAAGAGCTCTTGGACGCAGGCTGGCCTCATCCTATTTTAGCATTCCCTTTGCCCAAACTCCTGAGCACACAAAAACAGCTTACGGCGTACATACACGTACCTCATCATGCCGATCGCCAGACACATGTACAACCACATCGCATTCATTGTGAGCCATGTCAACAGAAGAGTAAAAAAGAGTCAAAAAGAAAAATATAACATTGGAAACGAAAATTGCACGCTTGTCGTAAGCCCAGCACACACACAGACGCACGCACGCACCTAATATATATTTAAATATATATATATATATATAATTATATATGTATAATAAGCAATGCGTATTTTTGTTGTTGCACCAAAAACGTTTGGAGCACAAAAAGACGTGAATATCAGCTCGAACATGTCTGCGGTCGAGAACGTCTACGTAGGCAAACCTATAACACAATCGACAACCTGTTAAATAAATATGTATGATGTGTTTTACTTTACAAGTCTTGTGTCGGGTGCACCATTTTTGTGCAGTACACATCGAAATAGCGATTTTTGCTGCTATGTTTACTCTTGCTTCATTGCGCGCCCAGCCGCCTGCTTTTCGGTCGTCGTTCTTGTTCTGTTTTGTTCTCGAAAGGCTTCACATGCCGCTGTGTTACATGAAGTCAAATCGGCAGGCGACACGATACTGTGTATGAAAATCAAAAGCGACAATGAATGTATCACCGTCGAAACAAAGGTATATGGATAACAACATGTGGTTGACTAGGTCCATTGACATCCATACAATCGATCATACACGCGTCATTAGTGTGCGCTCCTTCCTGCCTCTCAGTTTGTTCTTTTCTCTCGTGCTGCTTGCGGAAAACGACACCGCAACAGCACCTCGTGTGTCACACGCATATTCTCTGCCGCCCATCACTGCCACCCGCATGATACCTCACCTTGGGCATTGAAATGCGCACCCAGAAACACAACCGCACACAAGTCACACGTAATGTAAGAGAGACAGAGAGAAAGATAGATATCAAAAAAGAAAAACATTCGTACATGAGTGCACATGTCTCCTTGTATACATCCACGCTCATGGACTAGTTGCACCTAGATGCATACATGTGTCTATATAAATGCATATAATTATTTTGCTGGTATGCACAATGCGCTGAAAACCGTCTCCGTAATGTTCTCCATCTCCTTGGCGTGCTGCGTCGCGTGGCCCGTAGCCGTGACGCGCTGATCGCCGCCCCGAACGCCAGCGGTCGCTCACCGCCCTGTACACCGCAACACGCTCCTCCACGTGCGCAAAGGCACCCATGTTGCGCGGCTCCCTCCTGCGCCCACATCAGCTCCCCGCCTGCGCATACTCGGCGAGCAGAGCCTGCACCTCACGCACCCGGGAACGGCGACAGCTCCTCCCAATCGCACCAGCGCCACATCGCCAATCGCACGCTCGGCGCGCACACGAGCCAGCTCGTGATAAATCTGACCCTACACAACACCAAACGACGCGCCGCACGCGCCGTTACTTGACTATCCACCATTACCGGCTGAAACCACACTCCCTTCGAGCAGCTCCTGCATGGTCGACAGCTCCGTGTTGTGCATGTGTGCCTTGGAGACAACAGAATGAGCGCCTTGCGAAGTTACGCTTCATGTGCCGGCGCAGCACGTGAAAGTACTGCGCCGGGTGCTCGGGTAGACCACCTCCCAATTCACACCGGTGTGCCCGCTCCTCCACGCGAGTAGGCCGCGTGTGGGCATCCTCGCACTCAATCTGCAGAAATCGCTCCATGCGCGCACTGCTGCGATCGCTGCCCTCGCCGTCAAAGCCGTGGGCAGCACAACCACGCAGGACTGCTGCTGATTCCACTTGGACTCACCCGAGGAAAGGAACTGATCAAACCAATCCCGCCGCATTGGCATAGTCGCCGTAGGACGCCCTCCCACATGACGAACTGGTTGGGGGGTACAAGGAGTAGCCCACACTGTAACCCAGCATGCCATACTCATTGACCGGACCGTTCACAGACGGTGAAGCGGCCCGGTGGTCACTCAGAATGCGCCAAGGGGTGTACTTGCGATACTGCAATCCCAGCCCGACATTCTGATCCGTCACACCGCGTGACGCTGCTCAAAGGTGCCGCAGTCGGCATTCTTACCAAGCACCGCCACGGGCACCCTCCATGAGCAGCGAGCCAAACGCCAACACTCCGCCGTGCCCCAGTCAATTCCCCGCCCATCCTTCATGCACTGCACAACGATTCGCCAGACAGTGCGCGACACGCTCGGCAGCTCAAAGTCCCCGTACGGTGCGCAGAGCCAATCGCACCGCCCGCACCGTCTCTTCCGTGATGTGCGTTGGCTGCATCGTCACCTCGCCGAGGCGGTCCGAGTACACCATACGCGCCAGTGCGGCGGAATGCTCTCGCGCAGATAACTCGCAAGTGAACATCCTTGGCGCTGTTCTGATACGATCCATAGCGCGCCTTCTCCTCCACCGCCTTTGGGGGTCACGTCCCTTGGCCGTCAGCACACCCTCCGCAACGAGCTTCGTCGAGTAGCGCGTGTAGACGTCGGGTAGGCTGCGAATGCGCTCGTACAAAGCGCGGCTGATAATGCTCGGGTCCATCGTTCTCATTGTGACCGTAGCGACGATAGCAGACCAGGTCGATCACCACCGACTTGTGAAAGTGTGCGCGAAACTCGGGGGCAAAGGAAAAGGCACGCACCACCTCCCCCGGGCGAGTCGCCGTGACGTGCAGCACGGGACACTTGAACACACGACCAAGTGAGCTGCATTTAAAGGCGCTGCGACTGTCAATGGAGTCGGTGGTGAAGCCGATTTGATTGTTGCACACCACGTGAATCGTTCCGCCCGTGCCACAGCTCTCCATCTCACTAATACACATGGACTCAAAGGCCACCCCTTGTCCGGCAAACGCCGCATCGCCGTGTATCTCAATCGGCATCACTCGGCTTGCGCCCGGCGTCGCCCGCGTAGTCGGACTGAGCCGCACGGTGTAGCCTTGCACAAAAGGATTGACCGCCTCGAGATGGGAAGGGTTGCACCCGCATCTCCGTTTGTATCATGCGGCCTTTGCTCAACGGCAGCTGCGAGCGGCGCCGAGGTGATACTTAACGTCGGACTGAATGCGGTACGGCGCCAGCTCCCGCCGGTAATACCGGTGAACTCCTTCAAGATTACCTCAAAGGTTTGCCAATAAGTGGTACAGCACGTTGAGGCGACCTCGATGCGCCATGCCCAGGTTGATGCGCTCAACGCCGAGCTGCGACGAGCTCTCGAGCAGCGCCCGCAACCCGAGGACGAGCGTTTCGGCGCCGTCGCAGCCGAAGCGCTTCTGTGTGGCGAACTTGCGCTTAAAGAAGTCCTCAAAGTGCCCGCCGACGCCACCACCTCCCAAATATTCGCCTCTCCTCCGCACTAAAGCTCCGTCGCAGCGAATTTGCCTCGTCGTTGAGTTGGTGTGGCTGCGAATGAAGTTCTGCTCCGCCGCATCGACAATGTGCTGCAGCTCAAAGCCAATCGGGCCGCAGACACGGTGAGCAACTCGTGCAGTTCGCGCACCTTCATCGCCGGCGACCCGTGTTGAACACACCGCCGACCTTGTCTTGAAACCACACCGCACCACACGCTCCGCATCGTCCGCGCTAAAGCCGAAGTGAGCCAAGTCGAGACGCAGTTTTAGCTCGCATCGCGTTGGCGGGGTGTGGTGCAGCAGATAGTCCTCGCTCACGCGAGTGGATCGGTCTGCGCCACAAAGTGACCGCGCTCCTCGAACGCGCGAATCATCCAGGTCAGGCGCACGCAGTCGCCCAGAGACTGCTTGACCGCATTCGGATCGCTGCTGTCAACGAGGGGGCCACGTACAGTGGGCTGTCGAGAAGAGCCTTAACATAATCGTGAAACTCCCACTGGCAAAGATCTCCGCCCATGACGGTCCACCGAGGACGGATTCTTCTTCCAGTCGTGGTACAGATTCTCGAGAAACATCGCCGACGTCCCGCTGAGGAAGTTGTCGTGGACGTAGAGCAAGCGACGCTCAGGCACCTCACTCGAGCTGCGCGGCGGGCGGCGGTGAGGGAGGCAGACCGGCGCGTGCGAAACGCGCGGTAGCACGCACTACTGCACTGCAGCATAAATCGTCGCATCATTGGCGCCACAGGTGATATGCAAAGGATAGAGAAAAAGGTTTTAAAAAACACGGATAGGGTATGACACAGCAACGATGATAGGTTTATCTATACCCAAATAAAAGATAGAGATATATATGTTGAAACACGAGACAGTTGAAGCAGCTAATCACTAATTAACGCAACAGTGACAAACATGTGTGTCGCACCTCTTGTGGGACGATGCAAACGCGCAACGTATATAAATTTATATAATATATTATATATATAATATATGTGTGTGTGTGTGTATGTAAACGTGGAGTTTAAAATCGCACACGATGACGTGTACCACTTGCAAAGCAGCACTACAATTTTTTCCACGCTTGAGTAGTAATGGCAGACACACAGACATACACCTTACTAGGAAAATAAAATGTGTATCGAAAGAATGTATGCACTTGTAGGAGAGTGGCAGCTACCAACTAATATAAAATATGTACACACAAGAGAAATGACACTATTTCTTTTTATATTGCACTATACTAGTCATGCAGCGTGTGATATGTGTACTATACTTATATATTTTGCATATACTGACAGTATATATAATATATATAATATATATATATGTAATTATAGAATATTGATCTAGTATTTTTTGTGCGTGTGTACAAGAAAGAAATGAGCAAAAGTGTGAATATACCCTACCTAAACTATAATTATATTATGCTAATGCTTTTAATGAAATTCTCTTACTGTTTTTCAGTTATCGTAATGAGCTTGATGCTTAAATAATCGAGAATATGTACGTTTTACCGTCGTTATTTTTGAATCCAAGTAAAACTAGGGCAGATAATATTTTTTTCAATTCTCAGTAAGGCGTACGACGGGAATTCACGTCGGTCTTGTTCTCACGTTCGAGCAGATCTCAAGTTACTACTACTAATACTAAAACCCTGTTGGTACAAAAAAACAAACGCTATACTAAACACGGAAGCAGCACAGCGAAAGTGAAGAGAGCGCAGAAAAAACATAAAAGCACACGCATACAAACGGAAGATGAGCTTGGTGAAGCACACGACGTGTATACGACACGACGAGAACGAAAACGATGATATACATGAAAGCAACAAATTAGTAGGTAGAATCACTCCACCACATGAAACTAACACAGTGCGCATAGTCAAGCAGCGAGCATATCTGCGTAAGTTGACACCCCGTCCCAAAGGCAAACAGCGCGGCACGCACGCGCTCCTACATCATCAACATCGTCTCAGATGTATATATTTAGTAACCTTCGTGGTTGCTGACACCGATGTGTGCCATCTCGCACTGTCATCCACACAGCAAGCATTTTCAGGTCAATCAAACGCGTACCAACATGCACGACACACGCGCACAAAAGACATACATCGTAGCATGCTCTTACTGTTGTTGTTATCATTGTCTTGGCGCTCTTCTGTATCAATTTTACATACAACAAATTAATCATAAACACATCATTTTATGTCATACTTTCACTATGTGTGTGTGTGTGTGTGTGTGTGTGTGTGTGTTGTTATTTATCCTGCTACATGTATGCACATGCACGACTATCGCACGTAGCAAAGCATACACTTCCCCCTCCTCTTCGTACTCGAGAGAAGCAAGAAGACGGTGGGACGGTTTGTGTGCGCACATACATGCAGGGCGCGCGCGTGTGTCATGTGCTGCTATGCCCCCAGGCCCTTTTGCCCTTGTGCTCTCGCGCCGTGTCAAACTGACTCTCCAGATTCTTGTTAATGGCAAGCATACACTCCGAGCTGGCTGCTGCGTCGTGTGATATGGTGCGCGGTCGACGGCTTCGCCCCACCCATCAATCGCGCAAATCGTTCAGCTTCTTGCGTTGCCGTCGAACGCGTGCGTGTTGGCGTACTGACCAAAATCCCACATCCACACTCACCGCAGCCGCTGCGCGCTCCGAAACAGGCGGCAGAGAATCGGCGGTGTCGCTTGGTCACAACGCGCGCGCTGCATCGTGGCGTCGCGGCGCCTCCTGCATGGTGTCCGTGCCATCCGCCCTCCTCGCGCGCCCCGACGCCGGCGATGCCTCTTCAAACAGTGGGACCAGTGCACCACGGGTGCGGTTCACCTCTCGGCGCAGTCAAACTGCAGCATCCGTACCGCTCTCATCCTCGTCGTGGGCGTGATGTTGCACCCGTATTCCTGCAGTTTTTGCAGCGCAGCGGGAGCAACGGCGACGAGCATGTCCACCTCCGCCTCGCTGGTGTCGTGCGCGCTTGGCTGCCCGCGGCAGTAGAGGTACAAAAGCGAGACGATTACCGACTCGATGTGGCCACTATTGTGAGTGGTGCGTTCGCCGAGGAGGCAACGATGGGCGCGCTGCGTAACGCGCGAGCAAGTACGCGGCCGACTCGCGGACCTCGCGTGTCACATTCTTTAAAGCACCATGGTGTCCGCACAATTATATATAAAAAAAATATATCCTATTGAAGACATGACGTTATATATATATATATATAATAAAATGCAGATGGAAGAGAGAGACGATACATGTGATCGAGAGTAGTACAGCAAGGACACGATTTGGTCAAATGCAGCAAAAAACACACTTAAACACATATACAAACATTGACACATACACACATACACACACAGAGAAAGAGATGTTTGTGCTTCATGAAAAGCTCGCTTGTACGAATAAATGAAATCAAGTGTTTTTTTGCTATTACATTGTTCATTATCATGTTGTGCGGGGTGCAACAACTCACGTCGTTGCACCCCTGCACACACGCACATACACGTGCACCACACGGCACAGAATCACGGCCGCCACCCTCGTCGTCTCCTCCCCCCCTTCACAGCCTCACATTTTCGCCGTGTGATCCGAGCGGCGAAGTCAAATCGGTGCGAATGTCGGCTTCGCCGTCTGGTCCGCGCCTGTCGGTAAGATCACCCGGCCACGGCCGCCCTGCGCCGTACCCGCGCGCGCAGCTCACTCTCCTCCAACGCGGCAAACTCATTCCGCCTCGCCGTACGCCACTGAAACAACGCACGCGTGATCCCCATAGCGCATGCGCGGCTCCTGACTCGGAGCAGGCCATTGCATGGTGCCACTTGACAATAATCTTACTCCTCTCATTGCGACCACAGTAACGTGCCAGTGTGCCCGACATGGGCTTGCCGCTAAACCACAAACACGCCTTCTCCTCCACCTGCAGCTCCCGTGCCCGCAGCTCCGGATCGAGTATGGCGCGACAGTGATAGACGAGCAAACGACGATCCTCGTCTAGATTGGGGTCATCGAGCATGCCAATGAACGCTCCACCGCACCGCCCGCATCGCCGCACAGGCCCAGGAAGAGCTGCGCGGTGCGCTCACGCAGCCTGCCGCTACCGCGTCGTACCAATCCGCACACGTCACCGGGGGGGCCCTTGTCTTTCAGTGTGCCTCCACCCTGTCAAGGAGGGTGAGGTAGTCCTCAGAGCATCGTGCCGCGCAGCGACTTGGCTCGCACAGGGTAGTGACGTGGCACACAAAATCGCGTTATGCGCTGCATCGGCAGCCGCAACAGACGGCTGAGTCTTGCAGGCATTATCGTACTACTAACATTTAAAGTATTGCCGTATCATCGACAGGCTCATGACTGGTGTTCAATGTGCAAAAACCTCTGTGTCATCACGGTGCGTATCATTGTTGCTTTGCGTCCCATCCGGGCCGTCTGCGGTCGTCTGCGATTGAGCAAGATGCTTGGCGAGGTCGCCGCGCTGAGAGGAGCATAAGCCGCACACGTGACGCATGTTTTGCATGTGACAAATCACAGGCACAATCGATGCCGGCTCAGTGCGGTCTGTCTCATGGCTAGATTTACGTGTGCAAGTGGGGCATGCGGTTGTGATGCGGTTCGCTGTCGGGGCGAGAAGGCGCAGGGCGGTTGCTGCCGCGGTCGGCGCAGCCGTGGTCTTGTGTGAGGCAATTGTGCTTGGTGGGGCTGGTGGTCGCACACATCGCTCAGTCGTCGCTCTACGACAAACTCATCGACATAGGTGGTGCCTTTGACAACAAGAAGAACCATGACGAAGAGAGAGAGAGAGGGGGGGGGGTATGTAACGAAGTACAAAAATAAAAAAAAAGTGTGACAGCGCGGGGAGGCTATAACAAGTTCAAATAAATGAGCCGTTCAAAAATATCTGCCAAAATGACCAGAATCAATGTGTTGTGTAGCAGACACTGGGAAAAAATTTAACAACAACAACAGTAACTGATACGTGTATGTATTTATGCGTGCATCTATGACTAGTGCAAATAAATGGATGTGAAGTTTGTGCAAGGAATAAATTGTATACATAGAGATACAATTGAAAACAAGAGCAAGGGAAAGCATGTAAACATGCATCTCACATGATACTTGCGAAAAGTAATAGTAAGCATAGTCACTATCTCCTGTGCATGTATCTTGACAGATGAATATTCATGTTGATTGTACAGCATGATGAGAGTAATGATAGTGCAATCGGATGAGGCGTTGGCTATGATATGCAAGTCCGTTGACAAGAACGCCATTGGTGTCACGCACGCACACACACAAACGAAGCCACTGCGATGCATACAAATGTGACGCAGATGTACACATGTATACATGTATATATATAAATTTATTTATATATATTAATATGTGCACATCTTCTTGATGTACGTGTCCATGACAAACGCAATCGAAACACACGCGTCACGACCCTATCCTATTCGTCGTTACTCCAGGAGTCGGAGCAGCTGCTGACCGAGAAGGGTGCTACGCAGCAAATCACCGCCATCACCACCGCTCTCTCTGCCGCCTGCGGCAGCTGCAGTGCGCCGTGCAAGGCGGTGGCCCGCATTCCGCTCACACGGCGTCGCCGCGCACACCGCCCGCCGCACCCACCGCATCGCACGCACCAAGTAGTTTTCACCGACTCCTCGCAGCACGGATTCTGACACAGCTGCACCAGCGCACGCAGAACAAGCAGACGAGTCGGATGAATCGCAGCAGCCAAACACCACCACCAGCGCCCCCACGTCGCGCCTCGCCTCGGCCGCGTGCGATAGCCCCCCCTTCGCTCGCCGGGCCGCCCTCATTCTCCGTTGCGGCGTCCTGCGCCGCACCCGCAACCGCGTCGCTGCCCGCGTGCAGGTAGTCATCGAGAAAGGCCACCGTCGCTCGCCACGCCGCATCGCGCCCATCGCAGACACCGAAATCGAGCACCGCAAAGCTGCAGAGCTCGGCAACAGATGCGGTCTGCGTCGACGTGGGCGCTACGCTGCAGCGGCGCGAGCTGTGCCCGCAACACGTGCAAATAGTCCCATCCGTGGTAGAGCACGAGCAGTCGCAGTGCGAGCAGTGCATCGAGTCGATCGCGACCGTTCGAGCACACGGCGGTGTGGCGGCTGTCTGCTACGCTCACGTGCCCGTTGCCGCTCACACGCGCAAGGCGGCCTCGCTAATCGCCGACAGCGGAATGACATGCACACTCCACTGCATCGATGCACAAAGGTCATCCCACCACGGCGTGTTACGCTGCGGCGCTCGTCTCGGCCGCCGCGCCCAGACGCACGTGTCGTGTGTGTTGTTGCACGTCTTTCCTCCTCGACACTCGTGTCTTTATGCCATTCATTTCTGTTGCCGCTGCAACTCACCCGTGTCCGCACTCGGCGAGCGCTTGTGCCACAACTCACACGATGACGAAGACGAGTGCTCCTCTTTTCTTATCCGCTCATCATCGCGTGCACTATTTGCTGCTCCCCCCTCTTATCCACATCTCGGCTGCCACCGTTTGCACCGCCCACTGACTCAGCGAGTGAGCCCGTTGAGGAGCAGTATCAGCAAAAGAAGGAATGGTGCGATGGACACATTTCATCAGCGCATACGCCTCCGCGTCATACCCGCACAGCGCACGCATCGCTGTTCGCCACCGCCGACACTCCTCTGCGCTCGGCTCCTGCGGTGTATGCGGGCCGTCGCCCTCTTCGCGCCTACCCTTCCGCCACCGCCGTCGCAACACCGTCACGGTCAGCTCCACCGCTGCATGCATACGTTCATCGCACTCGCTCGCCTCCGTCGCACGCAACGACCACGTCGAATAGTGTGTACCTCCGCCTCCTCCTCGTTGTGTGTGCGCAGACAAAGGCCTGTGCCACCCGCTAAACCGCCGCGCCAAGGCGAGTGTGCGAATACGACCAAGCAGGACAGCCTCACTGCCCACACGCGGTGGTGGTGTATTATTTTGCATCGTTTGGCTGTTCAAGGATAGCAAGTGCTGCAAGATGCGAGAAAGGGCAATGGCGAGTGCGTGTGGCATGGTGCGAGCATCCACGTCCATCACGTGTCGCACCTGCTCCCACAACTCGTGCGTGGAAATACCTTGGCCGGTGAATCGTCACTGCATCGGGGGCAGACCGAGTATGGCTGTCATGTGTGCCCGTGACACATGCACGCTTTGAGTCGCAAGGAATATCATTCGCGTCGCTACGATGGGCGTGGCTCATGTGAGCAAACGCATATGCCCCATCGACCTCAGCCGTCGTCGTACCCATCACACACACACGATGCATAAAGTATCGCGCCGCATAAGCCGCTACCCGAGTAACACTGTGGCAGTGCCGCAGCAGCTCGCGACGCAGTGTGTGTCGATGGGTGTGTGGCTGTGTGTCGTGCATGAGTGCCAAAAAGTCGGCAACTGGATTGGCGCCAAAGTGTATGTGCGCCGGTGCAGCGCCGCTGAGTTCGCTGTGTGTGTTCGATGTTCAGCGTGACGTTGGTCGTGTCGGGCGCCTCGGGCAGAGAAGGAGGTGCCGTAACCGCCGACGCGGTGCGAAAGCGCGCAAATAGAGATGTTGCTTATGGGCGAGTGAGACAAGGAGCGATCACCTCACCTTCGCTGCCACCACACTCGCCACACGGCGGGGCAGTGCGACGAGTGGGCGGGGCGGGCCGCACACCGCCCTGTGGCTTCTGTGTTTCACCGAGCGTCTCATCGCCGCCGGCGCCCTAATCCGCCGCTGCAGGCGATGCGTGTGAGGCCGAGGAGCGGGTGGTGACGCGCTCATCGCTGTGCCGCACGGCTGTCCCGTGCGAGGAGGACGGTGTGGGGAAAGGGCCGACGCGGGTGTGAATCGCACGGCGGCTCTCACTGCGCAGTGCACCGGCGCCTTTGACAATGCAGAGTGTGTTTGAGGCGCCTCACCGGTGATGGTGCGCGGTGGGGGAATGTCAAACGCCGTTCGCGTGGTCGTCCTCGGCAGAGTCCTCCTTGTCGAGGGTGGTCTGTCAACGCGGTGACTCGACTCGTCGGGTGGGCGTGTGCGTGTCACAGGTGCATGTGGCCCGCGCTCTGCCTCATACTCGTCTCGTCTTGTTTCGTTCCTGGCCGTGTGCTGCACCGTTGCTGAGATACTATTACTATTACTATTATTATTATTAACGTCATGTTTGTGGCCGCTTTCCTGCTTGACACGGGTAGTCATACTGTGCGGCGCCTTTGTCTCGGTGCCCTCGTCGTTTACGTTGCGCGAGCGTGTCGCTGTCGCGCTGTCACACGCATCCGTGACGTGTGTCCCATCGCCTCCTCATTTTCCTTTTCATCCTTGTCTACGCTGTAGTCCGACTTGCCTAAAGACGTCGCAGTAGCCGAAGAAGGCTGGCCACGACGACGCTGGGACAATGGAGGCGGCGGTGATGTTGCATTATTCAGCGGACTCTGCGTGCGTCTTCGCTTGCCTGCGGCAGCCGACACATGCACCACCACCGCCATCGTCTGCCTCGCCCGAAGCAACCGACAAGGAGGACGGAGCGGCGGCCAGTCGAGCAGCCGCCGTGCGCTCCTCTGCCAGGCGCAGCGCATCCCGCAGCGCCTCCGACTGCTGCTTGGCGTCATGGAGCTCGTGATAGATGCCGCTGTGTACGACACGATAGGCTTCCTCGCGTTCCGCCACTTCGTTGATGAAGGATTCGAAGCGTGCCGAAATGGACTTGAGCTCGGCACGCAGCTTATGCGACTGCGCCTCTACCGCGGCGCGGGCCTGGCGGGCGGTTTCGAGCTCGGCTCGACTGCGATGCAGCAGTGCGCGGCTCGCACTCGAGGCGGCCGAGCCGCGCGCGGATATGTCCTCCGCATCGCCGGCGCCGGCAGTTGAGTCGGAGAACTATGATGCTCACCGCGGTGACGCGCTCGAGTGCTCGTGTCGCGCGGGGGAAAGGGGGCGGCCGTCAACTCGGCACCCGCCTGCTGCCGGCTCGTTGCGCCGGCGGTGGAGGTGCTGGTGGTGGACATGACCTCGCCTTGGCAGTTGCGACAGAGCCCACGATGTCCTTGCATCTTGAGCTTGGTCAGCTCAAGGCGGAGCTGGCGATTTTCGGTGCGGAGGCGCTGCAGCTCCTGAAGCACGCCGGACATGCCATGTGGTATGAATGGGTCGGTCATGGTGAGTACAGGGTGCAATGCGGGCTCATGCATGTACAAACATGATAGCCTGCGATGGCGATAACGCAGCGCTACATAATTTCACACGCTATGTAGACGCAAAGGGCGAAAACGTGTATCTCGCATAGACACACATATATATATTGTATATAATATATAATGTATATATGAGTGCGCAGCCACGCTATTTACAAATGTGGCGAAGAGACGACTACACGGACACGTGAAAAGATGCTAGTCTATGTGCGCGTAGCATCCTTTTTGTTTGTTATTTCTATATATGGAAAGAAAAATAGCGACAGGAGCTGCAGTGAAAGAGCAACAACCAAAGGCCCAAGCTAATCGTGTCTGTCTCAAAAATACGGTGTGAGCACACTGTAGAACAGAGTAGTGTGTAGAAAAGGCAGCTGGATATGTATGCTGCGTGTGCGTTACCCACGTAGACTGTCACGTGTGCACAAATGAATATATGCAAAAAATTGCGAGGAGGGAATATCTGGTTCAATTTAAATTTTATAAATACACTCAAGGAAACCCGTGGAAAGCAATTGATAAAGGCAACATAGCCACAAAATATACATGCAAGCGTGATCCCAATCTCTCTTGTCTCCATCAGTGATGCCTCGCGTATCACCCTACGGATAAATGCATGGGTGCGTGTGTGCGCAGAGGTCATAATAATGCAGAAAAAAAATGAACAAGCTGCTTAGACACAATCTCTGTACTGTCGGTGCAGTCCCTCGCGTTCACGCATAATCATAGTTTTCACACAAGTACAACTACTTGAGCATAATCATAGACAAGTCTACCATCCCAAGTGTCGCTATTGTTCACGTATGCAGACACACATGCATGTTCAGGTAGCTGACTCGTCTTCGTTATACGTCTTCTCAATCGTAAAACAATTGAGCAGTGAGTATGCTCCAACGAATCACGATGTGCTCGCGGGGGTGCGCTCGCCCTGATCATTGGTCATCTCTACTATTCTCTGCAGCCGTAGCGTATGTCTCTTGAGCTGGCGCGTCATGGCCTCGCCATGCTCGTCCCACAACCGCGACAATTCGTCATTCTTGCTTTGCTGCACCACGCCATTATACCGAGCAGCGCCGCTACCCGAGCCAGCACTCGATTGCTGCAGCAGAGACGTCTGCTCTTCGACCGGTGTCGAGTGAGCATTCAATATCATCCATGCACTTGCATAGATCATCAAGCATCTGCTCCTTGCTGTCTACAGCATACTGACCGCCAGCAATGCATCAACCGCACGTGTCAGCTTCATGATGCGAACGAAGCTCATCAGACGCTCTTCATTGGCGTCGACGCCTAGGTGTTTTAACCGTCATCGTGCGATGTGTGTGGTAGTATGGCTATCGACAACAGACTTGGTATATTATGTCACACGTACAGTGTATGCGTGACCATCTACGGGTGCTATATTCTATGATATGATTGTGTAACAGAGTATACAAAAGATGGTTAATGAAAAAGATATCATTTCTACATAACCACAAACACACGCACACATATATATATATTATCTGTATAGGCACAAATACACATACATATAATGTGCAAGTGTATGGAAGAGAGAGAGAGTTTAGTATATGCAGGTGATCAACTTAACTGCGTTATTCAGCTGAGGTTGTGATACCGTCCATAAGAGTAAACACATACGCACATATATATGTGAGCTTCAGCCATTATTTATGATATTTTACAAAACACAGCTTCATGATGGTTCAGCTCAGTATGTCGCGCCATGTGTATATGGTACGTGGAGCTGAACGTACGTATGCATATACAACTTACTAGCTATATGGTACATCCATGTAGCTTAGCCTGAGCATGCTTTGCAGTGAATATGTTATACATGTATACTTTTTTTTCGAATGAGAAACGATACGATACGATAGGTTGGTCTGTTTTATATTGTGTGTGACTAACACAAAAGCAGCGTAGTTTGGGTTTGCGCCGCGATGATTGCGTGCGCATGTGTGCGAGTACTGCAGCGATCCTGTTGAGACGATAGTTATACAGTGAGTAAAAAATTGTGATGTGTCTTGCATACGTCGATTACTGAAATCACACAAGGTAGACACATGTGGAGTGACATTTGTCGATGATGTGCGCTGTGCATCTGTCGTGGCTATCAAGAATAGATGCGCTGAGTAGGTAAATGATCATACACACAGACACAAGCACACCACGGTGTAGGACGCCCTTTCGATGACAAGAGTGTGCTTGTTTCATGCCACATCACCCGTTTGCGCATGCGTGTGCGGTACAGCCAGTCGTCGTAGATTTTGCGTTTTTGCTCCACAAAGTCATCCGGGTAGGGTGTTTCTCGATGGCCGCATGCCCTCATGGCCATGTACACAAGGACTGGTTAAGCTCCTCCGCACGCGACAGGCGAAGCCCTTGTTTTTACAGGGGACGAACAATTCTTTGCGCATTGTCAGACCTTCCTTCACGAGGCAGCGCGTCGTCATCTCATGCACAGATTGGCATGAGCGACGTAGACGTCTCGCTCTCGCTCTAAGCCAGTTCTGAATGCCAATAGTGATAATAGTCATTGTACTGGCCGTTGCCGGTGGTGGCACCTTGGCATTGATATACGTTGTCCCGAGCCAGCGCCAGTTGCCCACCAGTATTCCTCTGGGCATGGTGTTTGGCCGGTGTGAGAATCAACGTATGTACGCGGGCGCAGCGGGAACAAAGGGGCGAGCAGAAAGTCAAGTACGCCCTCGTACTTTCCGTCCCATTGTGCTCCCGAGCGAGGAAAGTCCCGGATCCCTGGCCGAGCTGCAGTTCCAGCACACGCTTGATACGTTTCTATCATGGTGCGTGGTGGAGGCATGGGCTTGCTCGAGTCAAATGCCGGTATGTTTTCAAGATAGTCCAGCGAAGCCATGGAAGGCATAGGAATGCGCTCATACGGGGCACCTCCAGATGCGTCTGGATCGCATCTTCGTGTTTCTTTCGTTGCTCCTCATGGCATGCACGGTCGATGCAGGACCACCGCGGCCACACAGGGGTGGGAGCGCTGCCGATATCGTCATGTGTGGTGTCCTTACTATGCTTGAAATATTTGCTCACACTAAAAATATATGCTGTTCAACATCACATTTATGCACATATGTATGTACACATATTATATTTGTATAATGTACATTATATAAAATATATTCATGCATGCGATGCAGAATGTGCGCGATCCACCTGTCGTCATGTAATATATGCGCAGCCACACTCACAAGCAAGCTCGCGCATAAGACAAGCGTACGGAGGTAAGCAGTAGCATTCAACACTGCGGTACGAAACAGATGACATGTAATCTGTGTTGTTTGATGATTGGTTAGCGGACCTATACTACGGTAAGGAAAATAATGTAAAGAAGAGGGCAGAGCATATTTATACATCACATGCAATTTCTCTCGCAAGGCGCCAAAACGCGCATGCAACACAATGCAGAGAGTATGGCACGAGCAATTTAACTATCAGTATGCATGTGAGCGCGCTTGTGTGAATGACCTATTTGCGTCAGTCACGACACGTATATCAACATATATACAGACCACACTTACTCTTGAGCAGGTGGAATATTTAAAAAAACACAGACGCGCGCACAGAAATCTATGCACGAAGTAACAGGCCACGAAGGCACATTCGCGAGATCACCGAGACGTGCTTACATGTACTCTAAAAAAATACAAAGATGAAAGAACGAGAGCGAAACGTGTGACAAGACAGAAGTACACAGACAATCATGTGGAACATTTCAAACGTTCAGGACAAAAAAAAGGACACAATCTCCTTATACAATGTTGGCCGATGGCGGTCGCGACGACGACATGGCCCGAGTATTTCAATACATAAATGGAAATCATGGGTACAATCTCTTCAATGATCCACTGTGTAACAACGTCTAAATACGTTTCTTTCTCCGTCATATCATCTTTGTTTTCATTTGTTCTCAACACAGAAGATAATTTGTTTTAGCTTTATTTCCGCTCACAAATAAACATTTTAACCAGCTACAGCTTCCTCGCCGCACTCAGTACTGCGTGCAGTAGATCGAGCAATTATCTTCTTCGCGCCATGTATGCAAGGTATATTGACTTTTTCAATTTGTCAATCGTACATAATTAATTTATCCATTTAAATTGTGTGATTGCACGTACAAAGAGGTGAAGGTAAATAATACGTCGTATACACATAAAAGGTACAACAGAGTGAGAGGTTTCCTTGCCATGAAAAAATGTTTACCTTGAGCGAAAGTATGTACAACAGACCCATGACATTTCCATTCACTTCACTAAGACAAAAAAGTAAAGATACTGACTCATTGTTGTATATGTGCTTTTTATACTTGTGCATTGTATTGCTGATATAGAATAAAATCGGAGTCATTACAGCATGTGTGACTGTTACGACAACCGCCGGCGACGATCGAATTGCATATTTATCCAATGCTCTCAACACATTAAACACACGTGATATATAATATATATATCAATATATGTGTATTGTTCAGATGACACTACTGTGTCTGAAATAACAGAAATAGCACATGTAAAATCGTGTAGATACGAAAAATTTAATCATTTACCCAGAACGACATTTCCTACTTTCACACAAGCAAGACACTCTAACCTTTCGGTGAATCGATGTAAGTATTTGTACATGGTAAAAAAATATTGGCAAAATGGTTGGCTACGATAACAAGTCCAAATAATATGCTCTTCATTTACATCATCTCTACTCACCTCCTCGCAGGCGGAGCACAGGTGC
>CAMTDV010000320.1:0-29110 GCA_947069175.1 Scalesia atractyloides
ATGATTTTTCGTCCTGTTGACGATATATTAAAAATTTGACTATATATTTTGTTTTGTTTCCCGAAGAATTTTCATGCACCCTTTCCCCTGTGCAGGGGCCCTATGTGAAAGTATACCCCGTATATTAGCTCTATTTATATGGTGTGATCTTGAAGGGTCAAAATAGGTGCCTTTTTTATTCACCGGTTTTGGGGGCCCTTTTCCGACCTTTAGGAGTATTTCCCCATTTAGATATCGTGCTTATCGTGAATCGTAGTGCTATACCTCCCAAAACCGTTCAGCATTATCGTTGTGCGATCAATGTTTTTCTCCAAGGAAGAAAGTTGTGATATTTTTGCGACCTACGTACCTCACTGTCACTTTTTTTCGCGCGTGGCAGTGTTTAGATCACCGATACTATACGATTCAAATGATACACATGTTTACGCGAACTAATTCTTGCGCCCACATCTTTTTTGTGTGTTTTCAGCATCACTCTTTACTTTATTATATTTTTGCCCTGAAATAGCATGGGTATTTTTTGGGGGTTGTATATGAATATTGATAACTACATTTAGCTTATATGGTGTTCTTTTTCAACTATAATGCGTGTGCCCTACGTGAGTTTTTTCCCCCTTTTGTGCCTGTTTTTTCCCCCGGAGGGCTTATGGCATCCCCCGCATTTTTTTTTACTGTTGCACAACTGACATTTGAAAAAAAGGTTCCTTTTTTTGTATTCAACAATGAAGCAGCGCGACATCCGGCAACAATGAGCTGCCGCAAATGGGGCAGAATACCCCCCTTGTACGAGTTGTGATAGCGGGATCAGTTTTGGACGAAAAAGATAAGGAAAACAAGACGTTAACGAAAACAACTTGGTAAGCCCATTCACGTGAGAAGGGGTCACACTGGAACGAGTTTGCGGAGCACCTCCGTAAATCCCAAAACCCGGGGGAACGAGCTCCGCGATTGGGCGGCTCATGCGTTTTTTTAAAACACAAGTGATAGGGCTAAAAAGTTGTGCTAAGCAAAGATCCCGTCCAGCGAAACAATGGCAATGGGCGTCATGCATACACTTTTTGCTTTTTAATACCTGGAAAAACGCCGCGGCGCGAGGGCGTTTCGTTTCCCGACGCGCGGATGTGGTCGAAAATTCACGGGGAGGAAATGCGCCCGAGTTCCCACGGGGGCCCCAGGTGGCGGAGGGACACGCCAGGTGAGTTGCGAAAGCGGCTCGTGCGGGGGAGGGTGCCCCCGGGCCCCAAAAGCAACGCCGCAACAAAAACAACTCCTATCGGCCGAGGTCGAGGGGGGCAGAACGAGAGCGGGAAAAAATCAGGGGGGGACCCCCTCCCCGAGGGGGGGTACGGTCTCTCGAAGACTTGCATGAGAATTGGCCCGGGGGGGGCTGCGGGTAAACCATTGGGAGGGGGGTGTACTGGCACACACGGCCTGAGGCACTAAAAGGGACTCGGCCCAAAATTTTTCCCCCAACGGCGACTGCTACGCTGGGATAAAGGAAAAAACGCGCGGAAAAATTGTTTTTGGGAAGGAGGCGGCGGGGGGTTTATTGTGGTGAGTGGAGCAACAACGCACAAATTGGGGACGGGGGCATCGACCCCCCGACGCTCCGATCCTCGGGGAAATGGAAACAAAATAAGGGAAAAAGGGGGCGCTACGCTACGCTGATGGCAGCGTTACGATGGTATATGGGGTCACGATGAGAAGCAGGGGGCAGGGTGTCTATCATTTTTCAATGGTTATGTTTGTGGGTATTTTTTTACAACGATTTTGTCTCGGTGTCCTCTTCCCCCCTTTTTTAAAACTTTCCCGCCGGGGCCAAGGGGCTTTTTCACGGGGCGGAAGGGCACGTTTCACGGAAGGGTCTTTTGAGCGGGGGCGGTGGATACCTAATGGTTCACCGGATGTCGAGACCCCCCCCGAGGGGAAATGCTGCCCCAACCCCCCAAAAAACCTTTCCCCGGTAGTTTTTCCCCCGATCCCCCGGTTGGGGGGATTGGGATCTTTCCGACCAAAACTTCGACCTGTCATTTTTTGGGTCAACACCTTGTCGACACACTACCCAACAAACAAAAAACCCCCCACAATGCGAAGACGAAAAAGCTTATGAGGTGGTTTCCAAATTTAAGAAGATTTTCAATAATAGAGCGTCAACGGGCTTACCCCCGCTCCTTACGCCCCGCGAGCTATGGGGGCTGAGATTGCAGAGGGGCATTCACCCCCCTCCCCGCCCCCGAGGTAAACGTGTGCGGTCTCTCTACAGGACATCTTATTCACTAACCAAAACCAGCTCCTCATTTACTAGAGCCACAGCCGGTCGTGTGCCAGAGGGCCCCCCCGCCCCCTTGGGGGGGGGGGGGACAATAACGTACCCACTGAGGAGCCAAGGTTTTTTGGGGAAAAAAACTCCCTTTGCCCCTCCCCTCAGGCCACACCATGGGGGTTTCCCCCCCGTACAGTTGGGGGCCACCGGCTCACTCCCGGGGCATTGTTTGGCCGTGTGGGGAAAAGCTGCGGGGGGGTCTGCACTGACGGCCACGCCATCGACTCTCAACCCCCCCAGCAGTGTCCCCCTCCTTGCCCCCCGAATGCTCGGAGTCACTCTGCTGTACATCCGCAAGTACACGGGGACACTTTGTTACATTTTTCCCGGGCAAGCTTTTACGCTACCCAATCCACAGCTCTTTGGGGATTCTGCCGTTCCCTGAGTCGTGTAGCAAAACGGCCGATGCGCTACGGTCATTGCCATTCGCGGTGCGGACGACGTGAGCAAAACACTACCGCAGAGCACTGCCCCCCCGCAGCGTCCCCCAACGCCTGTTGTGCCTGCGCCGTTGGCGCGCCCCTTTCACCTTGTACGAACCGGTCGCCGTCGAGGGGAGGAGGAAATGTGGGGCTGCGAGAAAAAATTTAGACCGAAGTAATTTACCATTTTTTTTTTAAAACAAGTCAGCAACTAACAAATTTGCGAGAACTTTTCTCGACGTAGGAAAAAAAAAGTTAATATATAATACAGAAGGTAGAACCCCACAATACGATTATGTAAAGGCAATGAATGATAGTTCCCCACATCATTACTTCCAAAGTTCGCACGAAAAGAGATGAACTTGTACACACTTGTGCCTTCGCCCTTTACATACACAAAGCACGTATATGTTGTACGTTTTTACTTTAATACGCCTACTCACAGCAATGTACGAGGGGGGTTATTCATCATAAAAGGGGTTTACCACAACGATGTATATAGAAAAATGAAATACACAAACATATGAACTTACGAACATATACCGCATAAGTATATGACTATGAAAAAAACAGCAAAAAATATACAAGAAACACAAAAATGCTACGTTTACAACCCCCCAAAGCTCGAAATTTTCTATTGTAATCCAAAAGTACCGACATCAAATACAGGTTTTTATAAACTTTTTGTGTACAATTTTTGTTAACGTGTCTGTTAATCAAGTTATGGTATTTGCGGTCTGATCGAAATAGCCTTGCGGTCTGGCGTAGGGATTTTTTTACAACACAAGCTCGAAAAATTTTCTTGAAATTTCTACACTTATACCATGCCTAAGTCTAACCATCGCAAAATGGGTGTACGAAGCAGATTTTCATGTCAATAATTTTATTTATTTCGTCTCCTGTTTTTTTTACTGACAAATTCACTGTCTTGACTAATATAATTTTTTTATATGTTCACAAAAAGTTAGTATTTGTAAGGTAGCTTGTGCATTTTGTGTCAATTTGTTTTTAATCAAGGTGCTTTTCTTTTAAAATTTATTTCAATTTGATATTGTCTATACCATTCAAGACATAAGTAGTGTGCTCCATCAGTATGTTACACGACATGGGAAACTTTGTGCTACCAAAGAAAGCGAAGGAGTGAACCATTTTTCCGGTTATTTTCATGTCGAAAAAGATGCAAGAGTTATTTATCTTATTTTAATTGGTACACCATGTTCTTCTCCCTTAACTTTTGAACCAAGAAAGGCCCACTCCTAAAGGGTGGTGGCATCACTGGACAACGTCTGACCCGAAATGAGGTCAAGGTAGCACTTACTCAAACTATTGTGTTTATCGGCCACCGTTTGTCCGATTGCTCTGCGAACTTTGGTGACTCTTGTTGGCGTGGTTCGCATTTACGCCTCAAAGTAAGATTTTACTGCGCGAAGCAACTGAGGCAACTTTTTTTTCCTTCGAATGAGTGTAACACCAAGAAGAATGGTTTCTGTGGCGCTGGATAGACCAGCGCGCGGGCAGCAAGCTCGAGCAGCGAAAAAATTCCAGTCACGATGGAGTGGTGAAGGGGGGGGTGGCAGCAATGCAACCTGTTACAACGCACGCCTCCCTACCTTTTGCAGCGACACGATGCGGTAACGTTTGGTGGGCCCGGGTGCCCAGTGGAGTGCCGCCAAACCCCGCAGCCAGGTGCGATGGCGGGCCGTTTACGGATCTTTCGGCCTCAGATCTCGAGGCCCCGGTCTGTTGTGAATCCCTCTGTGAGGCACGCTTTGACACGGTGGCAGTAACCTGGGTGGCGCCGCGGGCCAGTGAAGGATGGATCATGACGAGGCAATCTCACAAGCCCATCCCCTCCCGTGGTACACAATGCACCAGCGCAAGGTATAATCGATGTTTTCTACCCAGCTAAACAAATACAACAACAGCAGGCGCGAACGATGAAATAGACCCGAGCCCAATGGCTTCCGGCGCGAGATGGCACCGCCATGGCATGCTACGACTGCAAAGCAAGCAAAGCAGTCCTATTGAGAAGAAGTGGAAAAGGGCTTGGGCGAGGCGGGTGCGGCGGGGTGGAGTAAATGCAATATAGCTGGGCCGACGGGTTGCCCTTTCCATGATGGCATGATGAGGGACATTGGCCCCGCTACCAACCCCACGACGAGATGGCCAACCGGCCTTTCCGTTGTCGGTCTTTGGCACAACGGCAATTGCTGGGGGGGCAGTGGTCTCCGTCAGACCATTTGACCTGCCTGACATGGTGATACTGAATGGGAGGATGTGGGAAGCTGTCTGTGAGAGGCAGGGACAGGGCGGGAAGTATCGACCGAGCTCGACCGACGTAAAGGAGGGTTTGATGGGTCGACACGGTCGCTACCTTGTCACGGAGGTGGTCGAGAAGACGATCACGATGGACGATATTTGGTGCGTGGGTGACGCGGGCCTGTCGATGTAAGAGGCACAAGTCGACATGCTTTACCTCCATGCAAACCCGGGGGGATTGGTTGTGTTCGCTGCTGGAGGACAAAATGATAACAAAAAAATTTTGGCAACAGTGACAAACGCCACCAGCCTGGAAGTGGGTGCGGGATTAAGTACGACGGACTGGAGCGTATTGCCCGGGGTTTTTGGGGGTCGCATGTACCGGCGTTTTTCCTTGCAGAACGCCTTTTCGTCGCGTTGAAACAGCCTTCGTGCGGTCATCCTTGGCGAGGCGCAATGGGGGCGGAGGGCCATTAACAGGATTGGCCAAAGGGAATGATTCCGTTACCCGACATGTGTTTCCTGGGTGCGGGCAGGGGTGCAAGGGATTCCAGGAGGAGGACGAATACTATCTGCCGAGGTAAAACGTGAGGGACGAGGCGAAGGATGATTGACAAGCCGTGGCGACGCGAAAACCCAACCTTTTATCGGTGACTGCGAAGTACACTGTTCACATACGCGGTATTGTTCAGCGGCGACAAGGGGCCGGCGAAACCGCAGGTACAACAGCCGTGCAGACGATTTTGCGCGAACTACACGCCGTAGGGCTCGGCGTTTTGTGGATTGCTTTGCGGACCCCAACAGATGGTCAAGCATGGCAGGAAAAAATAGAGCAAGTTTTGTGTCCTGACACCCATCGGCTTTGCCGTAGCCCCTATAACAAAACACACACATCGTAACAACAAAAATTATCTTTACATTGTTTTTTTTGGCAAAAGGGGGAGGTTCATAAAAACGAGTTTGACTGTGCCCGTAGTTTTTTCAATTCAGCTTTACCCTTTATATATATTATTTTACAATTGGAGGTTTTTCCTTTAAAAACGTATTAGTTTGTTTTTACTGGTGGATTCCCCGTTGAAGTTTCGCTGACAATGACGAACAAATTAATAAAATAGAATGAGCACATTTTACATGATCGAATAATATTGTTTTCCCGCTAACCCCCCGTGAACCAAATCTATTGAAAAGCATGACACATGTATGGCGTTTAAAAGGCTTTTTGAAATTCAAGATTTGCATATGAAAAACAACGACAAAGCAATGACGTCACATCGCTCTAAATAACGTATATGATTTTGATGCTTATGCCCCTCACTATGCACATACGCATCAACGTAAAACATGTTTTCCAACAAAATATTTAACTCTGTGAAATACAGAACACCCAACAACCATTTAAGAATACATATATGCACCAAACCACACACACCCACTTATTGTATATTGACATTTTACCTGATATTTTCTGCAAGCGAAGAACAAATCTTTTTTAAAAAACGGGAATACATTTGATTGTTTTCCCCTTTTGGAGCCCTTAATGAAAGGGGTTTTTTCTCTCTGGCAAAGTGGGACGCACAAGATGTGAATAATTTTTTCGATGTGGTTTTCCCTACAAAGAAGCGGGGCGACGTTCTTCGTTGTCTTGTTTGAGTAGTTTAGTGCACGATGAGTACATGCAGAGTCACCCTCGCTCATAGGTTCATGCCAGCTCAGTGGAAATGGCCACGGCGATGATGGTTTTTGTGAAAAGGTAGTGGGGGGCACGATTAAGAGAAAACAAAACAAAAGACAAGTATTACACCAAAGGTTTACTCGGCGAGTTGACCTGAACCCTCAAAAGATGCAACAATATACCGCGTTATGCAAATGATACAAAATTTCATATCCCTGTTGGATCACATTTATTTCTGTATCCCAAATTTCTTTGTTTTCGTTCATGATTACAAGGTGGAAGTATTGCCCGTTGAAGTGATTAACAATCAATAACCTAACTGTTTTATCCTAATAGCCATTTGTTTTGACCATTTCTTTCCTATTCATATGGTGACCATTTGTCCAAGTACAAAAGGCGGTTCGGCTTCAACAGGAGAAAAGCTTCCAATAGAGTGCACATCTTGGAAATAGAAAGTGTGTAAATGTTGTTAATTCTATAGTATGAAATGTCAAAAAGGTTAATATGTCTTGACGCAACTAGTGCATTTTTTACATACTAAACCAAACACTGTCCATGCTAGTAATTTTTGTGTTGTTTGTCGACATGGCATCTTCAGTTTTCAAATCTCGACTCAACTGTTCGTGCATGAACGCATAAAGACACGTTTTATGCGTGCCTAAACCACTGTGCCATGCTGTGTAAATCGTCTCAGTGGTGCACGTGTGTGCGAAGGCGAAACAGTGTATTACACGCATGAATGTGTCTATGCTTGACAGGCTCGTCTGTCTTCTGAACCGTGCGTGCTTTTCCATTGATTAGTCAATCTATGCCAACAATGTCCACAACAACACAGTCGCGGTTGATCTTATAATCATATCCTTTTCATTTCATTTCTTTTTGCAGAACAATCGGTTCACTTCGCTGCACACACATACGTACGCGCACATATCCGTACGCACACACTAACACCGCGTTCGTACAAATACAATACTTTGCCAATGTTAATCGCTACATTTTTAAAATTTGGCATTTGTAATACATCTATCACGGGTCATGATCAGCAAGGCACCAAAATTTGAGTGAGATTATTATTGAACTCAAGTACAGGTTTACTAGGGGAACCATACAGTCTGTCGTGTTGTGTTTATTTCCATCATTTCTTTCTGAATTACATTCAATCAGCTTAGGATAAAGATAGCGTTGATTGTTATAGTGGCTCGCATCTGCATAAAGTAACCAAGGCGCGGCTGTGTACGCAGCGGAAGAGTGGCTCAATCATGTCGAAGTATTCCAATCCAGAATACTGGGAGGAGCGCTACCGCAGATAACAACACGACCTTTGACTGGTTTGTCACTTTCGAGAGCGTGGTATCGACACTCAAGCCGTTACTGCAACCCCGCCGAACAAATCCGTGTGCTCGTTGGGGTGTGGAAACAGTCGTCTGTCTCCGTGTTTATACGACCAGCTGAACATCAAAAAAATAACTAACGTAGACGTCTCGCCAACTGTGATTGCGCAGATGCAACGCCGCTACCTGAGATGACGGAGATGCAATGGATTTCACAGATTGCTGCGCACATCACCCGAAAAGCTTGTCAACGAGCTGTGCCCGAAGGAATCCCTCTTTGATTTATATTGACAAAGGGTTGGTGGACTGCATCTTGGGAGGTAACAATTCATTTCATAATTTGTTACATGTACAACAAGAATATGTCGCGATTACTAAAAAGGGTGGGCGTTTACATTGTGATTTCCTACGGTGGCTCCCCAAACCCGACTTGATCACTTTCGACGTAAAAAGCTTTCTTTTGATGCGGAACACTTCTTTGTCGATAAAAACCGCTGTTTTCGTCGGAAACGCTCCAATGGCGAGGATGACGCTACTGGAGGACACTTCCACATTTACATCATGACGAAGATAAATGACTAATAGAGCTATCAGCGAAATGGGCACTCGGACGACGATGAGGACGACTTTTACGACAGATTTATGACACAAGGCCTTAGTGCGTCTTAAGTGCACCAGTCGATATGTACAGTATCATCTCTTATGAAATTATATATATAATATATATCGCGACAGATCAAATTAACGCATGCCTGCCACAGGGCCACACCCTTTCTGAGTCGTGAATCGGAAGGAAAGGGATAATGATGTATTGCTATTTATGAGAGCATATGTATACGCGCGCATAGAGTGCAAATTTCCTTCATCGATACACGACGCGTTTAATGCACGAAAGTATATATACGCTCGCATATACCACATACTTTTCTGTATTTAAAAATGAGTGAGGGCACATGAATGTGTGTTGCTACAATATGCTGTATGTCTGGCACCAGGTAAATAAACTATAGCTTTCCCATCCCACCCTTGTTTTTTGCTGTGTCACATTGACTCAGCTGCTCTCTATTCTATGTTACACAATTATTGCTGTATACTGACGCCGTGAAACGCTAAATGCACTTTTTCCCCCGTTCACATGATACTTTAACTATTCGTATCTTCACACGTATACTAAATGCTATATGCCACATAAATATTAATTAAAAAAAAATGCATATATGTTCTCGGTGCAAATGTGCATCTCGAAAATATATTGCACATTTTCACACACGTACAACCGTACATTCTTTGTGAACTCGACAATAGTTTGGCTGTAGGTCACTCGCGAAGGTAAAGGATCACCACCTCGTTATACAATATTAAACTCGCTTTTAAGCGAGGGGCTTGCGAGCTTATACAATCACAAAGCGTGAAGACTGAGTACACTGCACATATTTGCTATCTGTCTATAGATCAATACAACACATATACAGATATATGTGGAGATAACATAAATACATGCATGTTCATATATATCTGAATAAAATAAATATATACATAAGTGTGTTCAGGTAAATATACATACCAAATCTACTGATCAAGATAGATAATTTTATGAGCAAGCAAGGTGCACACACACAGCTGAAAAAAATCCACGTCGTTCACATTGATAAAAAAAAAACAGAATCTACACGTATCTCATTGTGATAGTGCTACATACTTAAAGCTCATATAAACAGGAATAATAACACATACATATATCTTTAACATGTGTCTTTATATTTATATGAATGTATACATTTGCAGCCTAGACACACACATATAAGTATATGTTATAACATTGTAGCTCCAGTTTTGGACGTATAACATACATACATAGGACCTACGTGCGTGAGCGCATCATTTTTTAATACTGTAACAACCATCAAGGCCTGAATACTACCAATATATCCATATAACATGAGCAAAACAATATACGTATATATATAGATATATATATACAATACCATTATAGTTACAATATAATAAATATATATATATATAATACGGGTGGTTTGTCTTGTACTTTTTATTGTATAAAGGAGACACCCGCTCGATTAATAGCATATTAATTTTTTCGATAGCGGGCTTATATGCTTTGTCTTATCATACATTCTGTTAAACAAAGAAAGGAAGACACTTCGATTGCGCATATACACGCATCACAACAAGAACAAGCACCACTATTTTTGACGCAATCAAGATCAACGAGCAAAGATGAGTCAAACCAACATCATACATCACAATCAGCTCCCCGAAAAGGACGGCGACGAGATCAACAACAATAGTATCCACTCGGTAAAGTCCCACATATTTGTTTGTCTTCGGCGCAGTATTGACACACACAGACACAGTGTGTACGTGTCATAAAGAGCGTCGCAATCGTTTGCTCACTCGTATTTTCAAGAGCACGCAAGCCTACCTTTCTTCCGCCATTCACAAGTACGACGTGATTGTTACACAGCTGCTGTTGTTACACATCGTTAAAAACATAAAATCTACATCAGCTGATATTATACGCACGAGTAAATGTGGATTGACGACGAGCTCCGAATCCCCGCTACTGATTCTGCCAGATCGTACCATCTATTGCAGCTAAGAGCTGGACAACCGCTAAATATAAACATAAACATATACATATACAAATATATATATAATCTGCTGCACCGATTGCAGTATATTCCGATTGCGTGTGATTTTAGTATATGCACATCCAGCACGCGGATATTTCCACTATTACAGTAACCTGTCAAAAGTGTGTGAATCACACTTGCACCCAAACCTGAAAGGTACATTTGCTTGCTTGCACTACCCTCACCTTAGATCCTGTGTGCACGCAAATACGCCTCGCAGGGAGTGAAGAGCAAAATATAGATGACAATATATTATTGTTCATAATACAAATCACAGTACAAGCACCAGCTTAACCCTGGTACAAACACCGTTTCGAACATCGGCAGAAATTTACACACCTGTTGCACTGATATTTGTGACAACAACACCGCGAATACTGTAAATACATTTCGCCAGTATTTACAGTATAATAGTTTGTTGTCACATTAGTAGCGAACAGCGCAGCTACTACGCAACCGACGAAATTGCACGGACGCTTTGCTTCGGACAAAGTGACTTACATCAACACAGCAGTGAAAAGTCAGCAATCGCGTAAGTTTGTCATACTTTAAAAAAGCGAGCAGCCTGTTTGCCGTGCCTGATCACAATTATCAAAGATAGAGCAATCTTGACGGCAGCTCCTCTTCGCGCTTAGACGCGCAAGGAATGAACAACGCGTTGTAGAACAAGACATATCTCATCAAATTGAATACGTACACAACCGCAAGGTGGCCTGTACACGCGCAAACTGCGAAGGGCATCGTCATGCAACATTGCCGAGACCATAAGGCAGTTCAGATCAAAGATCTCTTCTTACATGAAGCATTCCAATAGAGCATTATTTGACAAATAAGTACATCTACACCATTTCACCACAAACACAACACACACAATCAAACAAATAAACAAACAAACAGACAAACAAACATACAACAGACCAAAAATACACTGCACTCAAGGAGTGCCTTGTATCTCCTGCTCCAATTCGCCTTCTCCTTCTGTGTTTATGTATATGTATATATACATATGTATGTATACATACTGCAATTAATCTTTATAAAATAATATCAATATTCATTTTTTGTGAGTTTGCAACGAGCCAACATAAAGATGGATAGCAGCATAGTAGTCGATGGGGTTGTACGGGACAACTCGTTGACAGCTCCTACACCATGAGCGACGAGCCCGCCGCATTATCTTCGTGACTTTCCCCGACACGGTGCGATCGCCTCACCGATGCAAATCAGTGAGTGTAACTCACCCACGATCTCTACAATGTACGAGCGTGCTAATGGACACGGCAGCAAGGGGACAACCGGCAAGGCGAGCGCACCATCTGCGACAGGACTCCGCCGGGTCGGGTTTGTAGGGATATCGGGCAATCTCATCTCCCTTTCGTGTTACCCCGCCGGTACATCGGATGAATTAATGCTGGTGCAAAGAACGGTGCTTCCGTGACTGCCCCGCGAGCCGCCGACATGCGGGCCTCCCCATCGGCCCCATCATCGTATTCTTAATCCAGCCGCCAAGGAGTTTCAGATGCCATCCTGGAGCGTACTGGCGGCGATGCAGCCGCCCTCTGGCACGCTCCACATGAGCGAAATGAGTACCGTGCCACACACGGACCACTGCCGTGTGGCATGGCTGCGATGGATATGCACATGTGCGGCGGCGCGGGTGCAGTCGGGCTGACTGGTGGTGCGACGAGCGTGGTTCCGCCACCCCCCTGGCTCAGCGCCTCCAACTTTTGCCATGACCTGGGATCCGAACGATCAATCATCCTCACCGGCACCGGCCACCGCCTCGGCTGTCCTGCCCGCTACCCACCGTGCTGCCTCAACGTTCAAATCTTTCACCGATCCACGGCCGCGGTCAGCTTGCTATTATCCGCTGCGGAGGACAGCACATCCATGCAGCGTCAGATGATGGAATATATTCACGCTACCTATCTATTCCCACGAGCTCGTCACCCGCGATGGGCACGACGAGCCGCAGCAGTCCTACAACGATGACCGGCGCTGCGTCTGCGTTGCTCCTCCACGCACATTGTGGCGGTATTTGACTTGAGCCCCACCACAACAAATAGTCAGCTGGCGGATATATCTTCCCCATGGGGGCGTCCGACGCGGTGGGTGCTGGAGGCCGAAATACATGCCCGCGGCGCTGGCGCAGAGCTGTCTCGCGTCACGAGGCGTGCCGGGGTGGTGTTCTTTTCCACAAGGTGTGTGCGTTGATCGGGGTGGAGAAGATCAACAACTTTGTACCCAATGGCCAACATCGGCCCTTGTTGGTGCGATACTGTGGCACTGCTCCCATTTTGTCACCGAATACCACCCCAACCCCGTTGTGTCTACGGTGCCGTCACTTCAGCAAAGGCAACAGCAACAGCAACAGCAACAGCAACAATTGCTTCATCACGTACGACGCAACAACAGCAGCAACCAGCAACGCAACCGCCTCGCTCTCATCTTCCTCGCCTTCGCTCTCGTCACCGATGAGCGCACTGCTCATGCAGGGCGGCTCTGCCGGTAGCCTGGGCCGCACACCGCTGCGATGACGATGAACCACCACACACCTCGTCTGGCACAACACGGTGAGCAGTCGACCAGGCGCACAAAATCGCCCCTCGACAACCCCCGCCACTCGCTCTGTCCAACACAAAGCACACCCATGAGTCTGATGCACGACACACTGATGCTCACGGCAAACTCACTACACCGGTCATCACACCCAAAACCCCCTCCCGTCCTCCATCAACGCGAATGCACAGCCACATAACACCACCCTGACACATCGCCCACATTCACACGGCCCCGCCCCACACATCCGTCCTGACACCCCCCTACGCCCCCCCTCGACGACGCCGCTCGGCGGTGCAGCACGAGAGTGACCGCTACTTTCTCGAGCACTACCCCGATGCGGATACGCACCTCGTGGGGGTGCACAATCTCTGCCCGCATACCACCCAACACCACACTATACAAGAATATTCTATCCCATGGGTGCGTTTAGGTGCGGAGATGTCGACCGGCGGCCGACTACGGCGGTGGGTGGTGGTGGTGGTGGTCGAAACAACCGACGCAGCGGTGTGGCACTCTTTCGCTCGGCGGCGGTGGCAAAGGAGGCGGCGGCGAAGATACAAACTTTGTCCCACACGGACAATCGCGCCCGCTGCTGGCATACTATCTGGAGCGCACACGTGCGGGTGGACGGCAGCGATGCGTCGGGGCGGCCGACGCGTTCAACGGCAACAGCGGCAGCGGTGACGGTCGGCGGCGGCGGCGGCGGTATGCTACCGCCTTCACGCCCCGCCCTCACCGCCTGTCGCACTCCTCCTCTTCCTTCACGACGTTTCCTTTGGCGTGCGTGTGAGCCGAGTGCGATCGCTCGGCTGCTGCGGACGGCGGCGCTGCGGGCGGGAGGAGGCTCTTGGCGGTGTCGCCGCCGGCGCCGTCGATAACCTCGCGACGACACAGGCGATGCTCTGCGTTGGCTGCGTCCAGCGCGATTGCCGCCCACACGGCTCTGGCGATACTGCTGCAGCGTGTGATGCGGCCATTGGGCCATCACGGTCGGCGCTGGCGACACCGCTGCTGACGCACTCCTCGCCCCTCCACAGCGAAGTCGGACTGCGCACCGCACCCCCGCCGCCCGCACGCGTGCGCCCAGTGCGAGTGGGGAGGAGGAGGAAGAGGAGGAGGAGGAGGAGGAGGAAGCATGCCGAAGTGCGCCGGAGAGGCGGCCGCGACGGAGGGGCGGCAGTGAGGCGTCGGCAATACGCACACCACACAGAGAGGACGAAGTGGCGGTGGGGGTATTCGCGATATGCCGAGTTGTGCGCGCTTCGCCATCGCTCGTGAGATGATGCTCATTGTCGCCGATGAGGCCGCCTCGCTCCGGCACGACAGGTGGCGGGGATGTGTGTGCCTATTTGTTTCAGTACCTTGCTACAAGGGAGAGAGCAGTCCCTACACGTTTGCTGCACGATTGCTTGAGAAGTGCAACAGCAACAACACACAACAACAACAACAACAGCGGGGCAGTGCGGAATTATACGGGTGGTGCCCTTGCGACGGCCCTGATCGAGTCGGTGGAGACCATGACAGGGACGTGGCGTCAGCAGCACCGGCGGGGGCGCGGCGCGATGTCGACCGCAGGCGCTACGAAGCGCTCCCGCTCAGCTGCCAGCAGGGCGGTGTGAGCGGAGGAGGAGGAGGGCGTCTGTTATCATCGTCGTCGTCGCATCGCGACAGCGACGGACCGCGGCGGCGCACGGTCGGACTCGTCGGCGTCGGGCGTGGGCCATGGCCGACGACCGCGCCAATCGTCCGCGTACGGGCATGGCGGCATCGAAGATGCTCACCCCCAGTGCTCGTCCGACACCGCGACGGGTTGTGACGCGTGTCTGTCCGGCACACACCACCACGACACACGCACACAAACTATTCCACACCGGGAGTCATCACGGCATGCAGACACAGAGCGGGCACGCCGAATATGCCCGGCAGCAGCGGCAGTCCGTCCGCTGCGGCCGCACATCGCGTCCTGGACCACCACCACTCCCGCCCCGCGCCACTCTTTCCGCACTCGATGAGCGGCGGCAGTCCGCCGAGCGATCGCGGCGGTTGTGCGGCAGCGGCGAGCGCGCTCACCACCCCGCCGGACTCTCCACCGACATCTCCGCCGACAGCCCCACCGCCACCCTTTCCCGCTCCGCCCATCGCGCACTGCCTGTTTGCCCGCCGGCACCCCGGCGCCGACGCGCCGTAATGATGGCTCGCCGCTCCCCCTCCACCGCCTCCTCGGGTGTGGACGGCGGAGTCTGCCGCGGAGCCGGCGAGTCATGACGCACACTCGCGCCGGCGACGCACGAGCTGCGGCCCAATCCGCTCGCCAGTACGGTGTACATCACCAAGATGCCTCGAGCTGACGTCGGGGCGGTGCGGCGATTGCTGTGTCACTTTTGGGGAGTGTATAAAAGTTCGTCTGTGCCGCGATGACAAGGAGGGCTCACCGGGCGGGACCATGATTCGGGGCAGCTCCACGGCCGCCTCGGCGCGCAGTGTAATGTACACAATTGTGTTTCGGCTTTGTCGAGGTTTGCCGAGCCGGCCTCGGCGCGGGCGATGGTGGAGTACTTTCGCAAACGTGATGCACATGACGAAATGCGTTGACTTTTTTGCGCCGACCTGCCGGAGGGGCGGCGAGGGGCGGAGGAGCGGCGCCGCTCGCCGAGCACCGCCCGACGGCGTCGCTGCGAGCAAGCAGGAAGACAACGATGGAAAGAAGACGAGGATGGGGAGGATGAGGAGTGGTTGTGCGGCGGTGTGTTTAGTGAGGAGGATATTGCGCGTTTTGCACAATACACGTACCATCAGGCACGCAGTCCCATTCATGATCAGCTTCCTCTCGAGCCGTCTTTGCGCTCGCCCCCCCACTCACCACCACACACACAAAGCAGCAGCAGCGCCGCAACGAGCAGTCCGAAGTCGGAGGGCAGCGGAGGAGGCGGTAATGGTGGAGGCGGCACGACGGTGGTGTGTGTGCAGCGCTGTCTGTTTGGTGTGGTGTTGCCCAATGTGCCGATCGAGTCCCTACACGGACGCGTGTCAGCGCGCACTCGCGAGTGCGCCCAACTCGCGCGGGCGCTCCGTCAGCAGCACCCCCCCGCCCCCACCGTCGGCCGCGACGCGCGTGGCTGCCGCCGAGGAGGGCGGCCCAGTCACGCCCACCCTCACGCAGACACTCGCCCATAAATCACCCGGCGGCACGACGCCCGCACTCGAGCCACCACACCACCACCGCCGCGACGGCCGCCTCGCTGCTGCTGAGTGAGGAGGATGTGCTCTTTGGCGGGCGTTTGGCAGTCAGAGGGGGGGGCCGCTTTGTTTGCGCCGGGGGCGGGCTGGGACGGGGCGGCCGTGGTCGCGGTCGCGCTGATGACGCGCGCCATGCCGCCGGCGCGGCCGCGCAATCATGCCGAGGAGGAGAATGAACTGGCGGCCGCCCTGCGCGCGATTTGTGCGCACTGCAACGAGGATGAGGAGAAGGAAGCGGCGGGGGTGTGATGCACGACGACCGTCGGGCCCGGGCGCCGTCCTCGGTGGCTGGTGCGGCGGAGCAGAGCAGCGGAGGGGGGAGTCGTTGAGGCTGCGGGAGGAGAGGGACACTCGCATGCGGTGACGCGGCGCAGCTTCCGACACGAACCATCCGCATACCACGAATCACAACAGCAACCACAGCACGAGCAGCAATCATGTGCTGCGCTTGTTCTCCTACGACGGCTCGTCGTACGCGGAGGATGAGGGGTGTGTGCTGCGGGGGGGGGGGGAGCGCGGAGGGGGGGCGGACGGAGGAGGAGGAGAGCCCGACGCCGTCGCGTACACCCAAGATGTGCGTGACCTGCTCGCCACGCTGGAGGCGTGGAATATAACCCATGCCCCCACCTTGACGATGCGTGGGGCTGGGGAGCGTGTGCGCGTTCAGGTGCATATGCAATGTCCTGTCTCTCAACAATGCCAGGAATGATGGTGTACGCGATACACGGCATAGGCGGTAGCCATTCATAGCGTCGATATTCGTTCCATATCAATATATACGGTGTTTTTTTAAAGCCCCGCTCCCGCTGCGCAGCAAATAATTAATATAATGTATGCTGACATTTTTTTTCTGCATACATTGTCCACAGGGTTGCCCATAGGGCAACCATGTTTGAACGGTGAAGGTGTGCTCGCTCGATGCACCACAACCCGGCATCATGTTTAAACAGGCGTTATTTGTTCATCACTTCTCTCTCCTATTACACATTCTTCGCGTGCTCCGCGTTAGGTCGTAAATAAATACATAATTATATAATATAATATAAATTATTTTTTTTTCTTCCAGTGGCCATACACGGAGCGTACTTGTTTTAAATGACAGTCACTGCACGATTTTTGCTCAACTGTCTCAAGATGACGATGGCTATCATTGTGTGCGTATACAACATCTTTTTTTTAAAAAACAAAATAATTCTTTCACTCAGTATACGCAATGCCCATTGAAAGTCTTGGCCTACACTCCTTAAAGAAAAAAAACAGTTTTCTAACATTATACAATATATTGCTATCCAATATCATTTGATGTAACCATCATCACACGTTTGCGTTGCTCTTATTTATAATAAATAATTCTTTCCCCTTGCATAAATTTATTCTTTACAATTTAGTCAAAATTTTGTTTAGGTATACTCGCCCAATAAAAAAAAAAGGAAACCACCATTAAGTTATTCACATTGCGCTGGTAATCACTCGGGTTATAATTTATTTGCTGTAGGTTCGTCAAAAAAAATTTTTAATTTTGTGTACCAAAAGCTTACCTTTCCGTCATCTCACCTTCACATTTTTGATCGAATAAGATGTATGCAAATTTTTAGGGCGATGACTGCCGCCTCCCCACAGGGGCGTCAGACTACACATTCTCGTTGCAACTCATACTGTATCACTAAAAATTTAAACTTTCGTACATTTAACAATAAACAAAAAAATATGATAAATTATTTTAAAAATATCCCGTATCACCTGAAAAGAAAAAACACCCCAAATTTTTAACATGTGTGTGTACAAAATTGCAAAATAAAAACAAAATTATGATAAAAAAGAGCAAATGTCAATACACATATTAATACTTAAAAGTATACATCAAGTAGATTGTGTTGCACACGGAAAAACCCCTACTCCGTGAAATAGTTTGTACGAGTTTATAGTGTAGTGTCTCGGACGGGGGACGAACGTCGCGCGCACAATGTTGCTCCTTTACACCATCATTGCCGTTGGTTTATTGTTTTTTAAAAAAGGGGACAAGATTAAACATGTTATGTGTACACACATACAAACAATATAACACATAAACATGTAAACAAGACTATATTTTTTCAGCCGAAACGTAGTATCTTTATTGTTTACTGTTCACTATTTTTTTATAATTCAATGCTCTCTTTTTTGTGGCTTTGAGAAGTACGCATCTTGGGGCGGTTGATCGCATATGCTATTTTCACTACGTGGTCAAAAACTACATTGCTCCATTGGTTACGTGTGTGTTTGTAGTAGGTGAGTAGCGTACAAAAATACTGCGAATAACTGTGATGTGAACGCGCGACGTGGCATTGGGCCGCATACTTTTGCCGTGTCATGAAGTAAAACACTAACAAGAGAATATATTAAAGTAAGTTTATATATGTTTAGTATTTTGTATCTCATGGGTTGCCACATGGCTGACCGATTTGCAATACGTTATAATATCTGTGCGTGCGCAAATATCCTTGAATGTATGTTGATTCTATAAAAATTATATAAATTTCTGGTCCATGTATATTCACTGTCTGAAGGAAAGTTTGACATTGGTCTGTACTTTTTCACTATAATAATCTAAAAAATGCATACCCCTGTCGTGTGTGGTGAAGAAACTCAATTACAAAGATAACTCACATCAATTAACTGCACACGAAAATAAAACACACAATAAAATGAATAATTTTTTATCTGAGAGGAAGTTAGTGTACAGTGAATGATTTAACAAGTGTAATCTTCGATGCCTCCTTTAAATTAATCTGTTGTCTTATATAGATATACAAATAAATAAATCGATGGGTTTTATATATCAAAAAATGTTTTGATAGATGCATGGATGCACACCCCAAACAGCTTTTGTTTTCTTTGCCACTCCCGTTGTTTGATACGTCTTCGACATGTGTGAATGCAAACAAATGAAACGTTATAACACTTCACTTGCGGTGTTTTGTAACCACCATCTTGCAAACTCTGTAACAAAAATGTATTATTACTTCCACGTCAAAACGATGACAGCGTGCACTGTAAATGCCGTCATGTTGTCGACCCCATACTTAACCAGAGCATTCAGCACGTGCTTTCTTTGTGACACGTTCGCAGCGGTCCAGCCACATGAAATAAAATTTAAATATTTTGTGTATATAATTTTGTCCCTGGTAATCTCTTGTACGTGCATATACACTCATTGTAATCATTTATTTCAGCTACGCCTTCACTTTTTTTTTCCTTGCGCTTTTCATACAGCCGCACCCCCACAGATTTGAAATTATAATATTGGGTGACGTAATTGGGCCCGGGGGGCGCGGCCATGTTCGGTTGGGCGGTGCGCGGTCTTGCCCCGGGGTGTCGCCCCAAAGGGGGGGTGGTGGCGGCGTGGGGGGGGCCGATGCATGGGGTGGGGGGCCGCGAGCGGCGCGCGCCCGCGCCCCCCAAAGGCCCAAGTGGCCATTTCGCCCCGTTCCAGGGATGAAAAAGCCCGAAAGAAATGAGTGGGGGGGTGGTGCGGGGTGCAAAAGGGAAAAAGGGGGGGGGGAGGAGACAACGGGACGTGAGGCTTCTGCTTGTGTTGTAATAGCGGGCTACCAATGGAAAGCATATTGTGCAGAAGATGGGTGTAGTACACACATGGTTAAATAAAGCTATCATTTTAAATAACATTATTTATGTTTGAATATATTCCCGCAGTTGTTTTAGTACCCCTGTGTCAAAATAATGATGTCGTCTGTTGGACCGTGTACATGCGCAAAGTCTGCGCGTGTGTCGGAGATTTCACAATCGCCTGGGGATCGGCGGTAAAAGGCGAACACCTCAAAGTGGTTGTTGCACTTCCCCGCACGCACGCCCACCCATCCGCCACCGCCGCTGCCCAAACCCCTCTCATACCTAGGAATGATCGCAGCTGCCGCAGTCGCGCCACCGCCACCGCCCGGGCCTTCTCGTCAGACATGACCCTCGGCCCACGGGCGCAGGGTTTGGCCGCCCTCTTGTCGCGCCCGCACCCGGGAGAGTCCCCGCCTCCGCCCTTTCCCCGCGGGCCGCGAAGAGGATGAGATGGTGCAGCGCAAACTGCGCGACAAACCGCGTCGAGCACGCGCCACGGTACACCGTCGTCGGCCCGCCTTCTGCCGCGGGGCGAATGTGTAACGCCTTGCGCCGTTGACGCGTGCCTGCTTCCGTCGCCACCGCCGCCTCCGGTGCGGCCGGAGGCAGACAGAGCAGGCTGAAAAGCGCGACCAGAATGCCTCACCGAGACAGAAGCGGTAGTACGACATCATCAGCGGCATGCACAGACTACGCATCGGATCTTCGGTGGTGTCATGGTCGCGCTGACCGGCTCGCGTGCGGTGACATGGTCGCCTCCACCTCCGTCTCCAGTATGACGCGCACACACAACTCCACCAGCCCCGTTTCACCCGCCTCCGCGTCGGAGGGGCGCCATTGTCTGCGCCGTAGCAGCACATGCGAGAGCAGCAGAGGCCGAACTCGCGCAAAGTGCACCGCGCGGTCAAAGATTCGTTACTGCTCAGCAGGGCGCGGTAGTAGACAATTTCCATATCATTCAGTGCGCCCAGCGTGCGGCGGTGGCGAGCAGGTCGGCTCGCCTCGCACGCGGCGCGGCCTCGGCGAGGTTGAGCAGCGAGTGACCGCCTCCGCGTCGCGGCGCAGATTCACAAGAAGGGCCGCGCGCCAGCTGTAGAGCGACACACTGTTGCCATGCGCCTGCTCGCTCGCTGGCTCATTGATGCAGTCCGGGTCCTGCTCACTGCGTCGTCGGAGGAGGCGGAGGCCATGCTTCTCTTCTTCGCGCGGGCACGCGCCCCGACTCGCGCAGAGTCCTGTGCATCGCCGCCTCCGACAGACGCGTCGCGACGAGCCGCTGAATGCCCGCGGGGCTTCGTCGAGATGGCCCGACGCGGCCTGTCCCGTCAACTCCCGCACCGCCTCCGCCTCCTCCGCGCGCTCACTGCCGCTCGTGTCGTCGTGGTGATCGGCACAGGGCGTGAGGAGTATGGCGGGGTGTCGTGTTTCATACAACTGTCGTGTCATGTGCACCTCGGCACCCTTCATCATGGGCCGCATCGCACAGCGGGGAAAGGTACAGGTGTGCGGCGAGGGTGTGACGCAGGTGCAGCGTCCCTCACCGGCGCAGTTGTAGCGCAGGTCAAACACCGTCGCGCGCACGACGGCTGAGCGAAAGGCCGCTTCTGCGGCGTCCTCCGCGCCGGCGGTCGCATCGTTGCCTTTCCTGTGCTCCGCGTGGCCAAAGTGCTGCTGATGTAAAAGCGAGTCAGCTGATCGAGACTAGGGGCTTTCGGTACGGCGGTGGAGCCAGTGTTTGGCAGTCGCACGGCGCGCGCGGTAGTCGCTTCGTCTTCCAGGGACGAACGAGACGGCCTAGTAGTGACCGCATTTGCCGCCGTGTATTTTCTTTGATTATTTCTCTCTGTGGACTGCAGTGAGAGCCGACACACCCGAGACGTCCAACACATGCAAGTCACGAACGCGGTAACACACAAGGGATAAAAGGAATATGTATGAGCTGCTTAACTTGACACGGGTTCTTCTGCTATGCGCACCGTCGTGGCGTAGCTCATCAGAGACAGTATAAAAAGAAAGGGACAATGCACGGACGCGCGGTGAGGAGCACTAAACGATGCTTGTGCATGCAGTCTTATCGTTACAAACACGTGTTGGCGAGGTGATCAAAGAAAATAAATGCATGGACAAGTAGCCATCCATGTTGTGAGTAGGCAGTGGCAAGACAAAAGCAACCACACACACAAACACACATATATATATATATATATATATAATATTTGTACAAAGGAGGTTAATCACAGCAAAGCTGCTTGCATGCGCTACGTCAAACGCACACAAACACGTCTGCCTCTCCCTTGTGTTGGTCAACTCTGCTCACAGCAACGAGTGACATTATGTTTGTGCATAGTGCTGAGTACCAACAAATATACCTACGTTCTACACACCGACCTTTCTATAGTTCCTGTTCACTCTCATTTGCAAGCTGGTCCCCGCTTGAGCAAACGGTAGATTTGATACACCCCCGTTCATTCCTTTTTTCAACTAGTTCCCACACTGCTTCGCATTACACATGCGTAGACCCCCGAATTGGGTGCACTAACATTACCTAGTATGCGACCCGCCAACAGCTGACCCGCTCGACAGTCCTTTTTCGTTGTGCGCCACGTAGTCAAAGAGAACGTTGCCGTGTGTCGTGCCAACCTCTTCTATCGCCATCCGTCGCTGTTGCAGACGACGGTGTACAAAAAAAGTCGACCTGCCTTTTCCTTTCACCACAACACCTCCTCCGTTTCCTTCGCCGCTCCGTCTTGATGATCGAAACAGACAGCACGACGCTGCCCAATACTGCGACATGGGCACAATTGTTGACAAACTCGTGAATGCGGTCGCGCATCTGCTGCACAATACAATCGGCAATCCACTGCAAATTATTCACCTCCAGTTCCTTGAGCTGATATAGGCGTAGTAGATGCCGTACTGAAAACTGTCGCGTCATCGCGTCGTTGTACATCGTCACCGACATTTCGACAAAGCGACGCTCGAGTGACTTGCGCCCACTGCCGTCGAGCGAGCGGGTTTCGTCAAAGAGATCGAAATATGCAGGAAAGCGCCCGAAGTCGATCGCGCAGCTGCTCGATGCTTTCGCTCTCGGCAATCTCGTCGTGAAAACGACCAAGGTGCCAATATTGGCAAACACACGCCGCCGATCCGCCGACGTAACCTCGCGCATGCCGATTGTGTTAATTGTGAACGTCAGGCAATGCGATCCACCCTGCGTCGAGCAACGGACACATCACCCCACGCGTCTCGCCACCGAGACTGTAGCAAAAGTCATAAAAACTGCTCATAGTAGTTCTTCATCAACATGCTGCGAATGAACTCAATCGGCAGCTCGTCCAAGTCGCGCTCGAATCCGCCCCTCCGCGCTAAACAAACGACCCACGGGCTGTCGATTGCACCGCCTCGAACATTTCACGCACATCGGTGGGCCGCAATCAGTGTCGGCAGCTCGGCGAACGTCCCAAGCGGGTGACACCGCGTCAGCAGTCCAGATTTCCCCGACCGCTGCGCTTGGCTGTTTATGAGCTTGAGCACGTTCGATATCATTACTCGTAGCTAATGAAGTCGAGAAACCCGCACAGCGGTGGCTCGGCCCAGGCTCGCAGCTCGCGAAACTGGCGCAGCATCAGCTCTTGCGCGACGCTCGACAATGTGCGCGCGCTGAGCTTGCTTCTCTTGATGTAGAAAAGTTGCCATAGTCGTGATCGCAGTTGACTCTTCAGATCGTTGAGATTGTCGCACATGACAGAGAATTATTGTACTCGTCGATGGCGCAGGCTGTCACGGTAACCGTGCCCATCGCTTCTAGACTGCCTTCATGCACATTGTGCATAAACATACTACGTGACATTTTTGCCTTGCTCTCCTCTCTATCTATCTCCCTCTCTCTATCTTGCCTCGTGTGCACTCACAAATTCACACACACTAAACAAAATTTAATCAATACAATAATAAACACACAGGACTGCTGGCTATCACAACAGAAGAAGAAAGAACCAAAATAGCAGCAGCAGCAGCAAAATATTGTCTGATACTTTACAGGGATGGGATGTGCTGACGCGCAAGACACGTATACACGGCGGTACGAGTGCAACTCAACACAAACAGGCTGTAGTGTGTTTCTATAATGGATTTGTATTCATCTGTAATAAATACAAATATGCACATGCATGCTTATAGTATGTCTCATAATGCATATTTGCACGTACATGCACAGCGTAAAGAAGTGCACACAGGTGGTGGGTGTGTAAGAAGAGAAAAAAGAGAACATTGGAAAGCATTTGTTGTAACGACATTGTCAAAGCTCCGAGCTGTCGATGCTTTTCCCACAACTAGCTGCATGAGAGCAAACGCACTTTTATGTATTGAATTTTTTTCACGAGAGCAACAGAGGAGAGGGGTAGCCACAACAGAAGCAGAGCAGTCATAAACAATGCTCTGTGTGCTCATGTCGTGGTTACATAACACAGGGAATAGTACACAGATCGTTATACAAGATTTTACTTGGCAATATGTATTAGTGTACAGTGTAGTAGTTTCCATAAGTGAAGTCAACATTGTGATATAGGTGCATTTTTTTGAAGGTAATTCAAACCTGTGTGTCGTATGCTATTGTTTGCCATATTGGAAAGGCTGCGTCGTTTGTTTTTGCGAAGCGCGCTCGCGAATTGTGCGTGTGCATCAGTCGTGCTGTATCCATCCGTTGCACTGCGGGCAGCGTTGTGACGGGTGACTGGGCGTTATCTGACGCACCATACGTGTCAGCTCCTCGAGACTGGTATACCCTCCGTAATCTAAACTTCCGCCCGCCATGTGTATGAGCACCACCAGCACGCCTTCGTGATGTTGACGACGATGCATCCGGCGCGACCCCTCACGTGTTCTTCAAACCCCTCACTAGCCATGCCGTAGTACGCCTCCTCGCTCGCACTGCCGCATGTATCGTCCAATGTAATAGGTTATATCAAGATGACCGATATAATAATAAAAAGTATCATCAGGTCGAGTGTGTTGTCACCGCAGAACATCTTCTGTGTCCGAATAGAGTGGCTTAGTACGTGGCACCGCAGCAGGGAGCAAAACCGCCATCGGTGTCGTTGCGCGACATCACGCACGTGGTGATCACTGCGATGGCGATGGTGACAACGGTAGTGGCAATGTGGTCATACTGACACATGTGCGTTTGAGTATGATACAAATCGGCCATATGTTTCACCTTTACACGGCAAGAAAAATGCGCACAAAAATGGAGCGGTGTGGTGCACGAAAGAAAAACCACTATACGCTTTTTATGTTCTACCCTTGCATCACACAAGACAAGCCACTGACTATGTACTGCTACAATGGTGATGCGGAAGTAGATGCAGAGATACCGCGTAGATATGATAGTATGAATAAGTATGCATGCAAAACATGTGAGTTTCTTTCGCAGACACAAACATCATTGTCAAAAACACATCAACATTATTGTACTTGAGACGAGCATTCATGCACGTTAACAGTACGTGCGTTGTAAATATATACACTTGTAAACAGAGATAAAAATAGATTACGCATGTATGTATAGAAACAGTAACGATAAGGACTCACCACCTGCCACTCTTCCTTCCATACACAGATCGCATCCCCCCCTCTTCTCACACACACACAGATGCACACACATAGTATGGCACACCACCACCCGTCCCCCATGCCTCCTCCCAACACCGCGGCTTCCAACGCGTCGACACCGCGGCGGCTGAAAGGAGCCAGACTCGTCGTCTCCCCCCCTCCTCCCTCCTCCACCCCGTTCGAGTCCGACGCCGACTGACCCCGGCACGGTCGTCGCACACAATCGGATCTCGACCTTCGCGTATGTCACCCCAAATCGGTCAGTCCCCAGCTCCTTGCGCAGCGCCAGCCGCTCTCCTCGAGCTGAATCGCTCCCGTGCGCAGCCGCTCCAGCATCGGTGTCGTCAAGTCCCGGCAGGGTCGTGGTAGGGATACCCAAATCCTGCCCCCACATGCGCGGCCCGGCCCGTCCCCCCTTTTTGGGTCCCCCTCCCTTGGCCCGGTTTCCCCCGGGTGCGCCGCCGCTCACCCCACCCCGCTTTTATCGAGATTCTCCCACCCCTTTGCGATACATGTCCCCCGCTCACCCGCCCCCCCATTTCTTCCCATTTTAGAAAAGCCCCCCCCCGCGCAAACCCCCGTCCACTCCCCCCAGCACGCCGCCTTTTCCCGCCGACCTCTCCCCCTGTCCTCCTCCTTTCGCGTCGTGTGCTCTGATTTGCCCAGGCGGTGTTGTCCATTCACCCCCACCCCCCTCGACACGCCAATTTATTATTAGTATTGTTTTAAGATTATGTGGGGGGGGAACCCCCCCGTCGGCAGCCTCCCGCACCCGGTCGCCCCTCCGCTGGCATCGGTCGCAGCGCCGTGCGATCTTAAGTCCTGCGGGGGTCCAATTCCTTTAAAAGGTGCCCGGGGGCCGATGTGTGTGCCATCACACCCATCGCCTGCCCCCCTCCTCCAAAAACCCCCCACGGGGGGGCCCCCAAGTAGGATCGCTTTATCGACGCATTGCCCCCCCTCGGCACGGGGGCGGGCGGGCGGTGCCGGCATAGCGCTCCCACATCGGCGCGGTGGCGAGTGACCATAGGGCAGATGTCCTTTTCGCGATGGCGGTACCGGTTTTGTCTCCGATGCGGGTGTCCCGGTACGGTGAATTGTTCCCCCAGCGATCCTTCGCAATGGCTCCCTGTTGAGAAAGTACGAAGAATTCCCCAGTAATGTTTTCACCCCAGGTTGCGGGGTTTTGCGGCGAGCCCGCTGAAGTGGTCCGGAGGGAACGACTTGCACCAAAGCGTCGTGGGCGGGGTAGCGCGGGGGGGTTTCTTCGACAGGCGCGCTGAGGGGGGCGCGGGGGGCCCCGGACGACGATTGCGTTCCTGCAAACGAGGCCTGGCGTCGGCTTGACGTTTGGCGTAGAGAGCTTCTTGTTGGGAAATCGTCGTTGTTGTGGGGTTGGGGTGGGTTTTGGGGGTTTTTTTTTAAAGCACAGGATATATAATGTTCTTTGCCCCTTTGGGGGTTGTCTTGGTTTGGTGTGCTTTTAAAACCGCGGGTGCGCGTGTCGCCGCACTGCGGCTTGATCTTGTTTCGAATGTCGGCAAAAGGGGGGGTTTTTGAGAGGGCACGCCGGCCGCAGTGAGTGCGCAGACTCCGTGAGGTGGGGGGTTTTGGCCCCTGTGGGGCCCCCCGCCAAGCCGCTTCACCTCATCGATGCGTGTGTTGCACCCCCAAGGGTTGTTATTTCGTGTTTTGAGAAAAGGAAAAAAAATGTGTTACCCAATTTGGGGCGGGGTTAACCTGCGTTGCGACTAGCTTTTTGTGTAAGCACCCCCCCGTTCAGAAATCATAGTAGAACAATCATCTTATTTGTAAACGATAACAAAAATAAGGAATTGAAATAGATACATTTTTGTTTTTAAACATAAACGGTCTAAGGGGTAAGGAGTAAAAATCCTGCAGAAAATTTGTACATCGAGAGCACAAAGGTAGGTCGGGGAAGGGGATGACTTTTAGTACTCGTTTGTACTACATGGTGATAATTAAAAAAGAATGTCATCGATATTTGCCCCACCACATGAGATGAAGGTACTACAAAAAAAATAGTGATACTGAAAATTTCACCCCAACCACCCCTTCATACCCGGAGTAGCGCGCCCGTGTTACATGAAGACAAATGGGATGATGCAGACAGGCCAAAATTTTTGGGCAAATATGGTTGATTGATACATGTTAAAAATACAGGAAACACAAATCATGTCTGAGTATAAGGGGAGACATTGCAAAGTTGTTTGGGGGGGAACTTTCTAATATGCAACAAACCCCCGATTTGGGGTGAAACATTTTCGAACAATTTATAATATGAAAAAACCCAGCAAAAAAAAAAAAACCTCCACACAAACAAGCAATCATCACCCCTTGGCAAGGGGGTATGCACACACACAAAAAATATTTTTAAAATTTTTAAAATTTTTTGATATATTCATGCCTTATCTCTGTGTGGATTGGGCACCTGGGCCTGTAAAGCTTCTGCTCTTACAGTAGAAATAAATACCCCAACAAACATGTACACACACCCCCAAACCGACATGACCCCAAAAAACCCCCATTGCCCTTTTTTTTCTACCACCTGCCCTGAGTTGGGGACCATGGTCATCATGGGGCCCAATCAGCAGCGCCCCCCTTTTCCCCGCGGTCATATCACCCCACCCCCCCCACCTCCCTCCCCACCCCTCCTCTTTCCCCCCACCGCCCCCGCGAGGAGCACGCAACCCCCCCTCCCACGCCCCCATTCCATTGTCACCATCTTATCTCCTCCTTCTCCCCGGCCCCGGGGCAAGCCGGGTTTCGAAGAGTGAGCGTGCGTGCGGGGGTTTCTGCATTTCACCGCCAAAAGGGGACCGTTTTGGCACTGCCCCAGCCCGACCGCGTCGCGACGGTGGGGGTTGAAATAGGGGGGTGATCATTCCCCGGGGGTACCCCAGCAGCACGATGTACGCGTTGTGGTTCGTGTGCCTGAGGTGCACGCCTGACGCGTCGACGGCTCTTTGGCATGCCCCTAGTATCCTCGTTCCCGCGCCCTTCGCATCACTTGGCCCCCCCTCGCCCTTTTCCTTCATTGTTGTCCTTTTGGCCCCTTGGGGCCCAACTCCACCGCCATCGGTGAGGGGGGACGATGCAATGGCCCCCCCCATCGAACCAAAAAACCCCCTTGACGGGAATTCACCCTCTCTTGCGAGCGCGGTGCGTTTTGTGATGAGCATAGCCCCCCCCTAGTGGGCGAGATGACCTCCCCGCGGGGACGGGGGGGAGCGGGCCAAGCCACCCCCCCCCCAACCGCTCGCCTCGGCCCCAAAAAAACCCCCCTCCTCGGGCTCGTTGCACACCAACTAAAAGGGGAGGATTTGAAGACGGACGACCGAAGCGCGACGGGTTTTAAAAGTGCGGCGGTTTGTGCCGTGGCATCTGCACTATGCCCCAGCGCTCGCGTATAG